>PVIJ01007177.1:0-84972 GCA_004024925.1 Scalopus aquaticus | reverse complement strand
CGAGTTCGACGCCCGGCCGGGGAGAATCCCATATGGCGCGGCAGACCTCTCCTGCCTCGCCCGCTGCTCCCCTCAGCAGTGTATTTCTGATCTGCCTGTTCTGCTCCCTGCTCTGTCTCTGGTGAACCCTCTCGCCGCCCCATGCCTCTGGCCTGTACCCCAACTTGTATGTATAAATAAAAAATAAATCTTTAAAAAACAAAACAAAACAAAAAAAAAAAAACAGTGGTAGGTGCTTTATATGCATTATATTTACTCTTCACAAGGATTCTGAGACATAAATTTGTGATACCTATCAGTACTAGTAAACAGAAGAACTAGTATTTTAAAATTAGGTTTGTCTGATGTAAAAATCTATGAGGTTTCAATTGGTGGTCCTGAAAGATTGTTGAATCACAAAACTCCTTTGAAAAATCAGATTGAAAACCCTTACCTTCTCCACAGAAAAATGTTGATGCATAAACAGCTTGCATTCCATTACAAAGCATTCACAGATTTTCTGATCACAGTGTTCACAGATTGATATCACAGTATGGTGTCATTCTTCCATTATGAACCCTGCTCTCTGATATGTGTTCATTAGTAGCCACATAAACTCTCAGGTCACTTAAGTTCTCTGAGGCCTTGTTTCCTCATCTGAAAGATGGAGATAGTTTATGAGAGAGTTTTCTAAATTGTAAGAACTACGTCAAAGGAAGGTAATATAGTATTATCACAGAATGCTATCAAGCTGACTGTTTAAAGTCCCATACTTTGAGTGACTCACCTCTGATTGGTTATCTGATTTTCTGTTTTAGGGACTTCCTACCAGTAGCACAAACACTAACAAAATATGATTTCGCAAGTTAATGAACAATAAAAATTATAATATTAATTTTAAAAAGAAATGCAAGTATACAAATATGCTAAATTTTACAAAGCAACTATCAAGATGAGACATATAAAAAATTGTCCTTAAAAAAGAAAACAACTGATAAAAAAATTCTTTGCTTAAACCTTTAGGTACAAAGGTTTTTTAATTACTTATAATGACAAGAAAAGAGGACAAGTTCTTGTTGGATGAATGTCTGCCAAAGACAGATAAAAGAAGCAGTTTCAATTGTAAGATCTTACCCTTGATTGAGAGATTGGTGATTTTGGTTTTGTTTTCTTGTGGTGTTCTTTTAATTGTGTCCAATTCTATTATCTTCTTCCTTTGCTATTCCTACTCCACACATATACATTGTCAGAGCATATAGCTTTATACGTGTGTGTGTGTGTGTGTGTGTGTGTACATACGTACATACACAGAGAGAGAATATAACATGTACTCCTTTCCTTTCACCACCTGAGAAAACAAATGTAACACCAGAGGGATTTGTGGAAGCCCTGTACCTCTGTTACCAGTAGATCCAGATACAGATTTCTTAGGTCAATGAGGAAGGAAAAAATTGTCAGGATGATCTTATATTATTGTGGTGATGAAGTCAGCTTCTGTATTTAGACAGATCTTGCTATTACTAGTTGACATCATTAGGGAATTCTTTTATCAGCTGAACCAGTGGGCATAGAAGGTAGAGATAAAATAGAACTCTGCTTAGTAATTGGTAGGACCTTATTCTCAAAAAATTGTAACTGTACTCTTAAAATACTGGGAAGCTTCTAACAAAACTTGAAGGCATCTGTCATGTAAAAGTACTAAGGAAATATTTTTAATTTAAAAATATTACTGATTCTTAATACATAATAATAAACATATAACAACTTAATATATTTTGGTAGGATATTAAAATGGCTCTTCCTTAGAGTACTAGTTATCATTCCTCTTCTGTAGTATTATTTGTAAGCCTCTAGTGATCCTCTCCTTTGTAATAAGTCCTGTTAATTTGCCTTGCTCAAATATAAGTCCCTCTGAGCCAATTTTCTCAGATCTTCTTGGAACTCTTCTGAAGATTGAAAATCATATTGCAAACCTATGTAATTTAAAATAATGATATAACAGAATGTTTGACCAAGCACATCCTGGTTGTATTTATGAATGTCTTTTGCAGTATGCTATTTCAGACCTGATCAAATACCTGATTTTATGGAAAGAGAATAATTTAACAACTTGGGAGGCTCTCTTCTCATCTTTTCTCAAATAGATTTAATTTTATTATGAACTGACCCACTTAGTATACATAATAATGACTTTTCTCTCCATTTGATAAGCTTATGTATATTTTATTTTAATATAAAATGAATATCCTCTTATTTTATATGTTTCCCGAAAAGGTCAATATTGTTACCTTTCTTCAGTATGTTTCCATCTCTCAGAGATAAAGTTAACTACTTACATGCATAAGATCGCCTTTCTTTTGTACTTTACACACACAAACACATATACCTATAAAAATAAATATTGATGTATTTTTTCCTCAGATATATCTATGTATTCCATTATATTACATTGATCAGTAATTTGATTGTTTCTGTTTCTATTGTTTTTACTTCTTACAGAGATAGCTCAAGTACAAAGCCTTTTTTAATATGTTGATAACAATGTCACACATTCTCTTCTTCCTGACCTTCCATGATGGAATCTGGAATTTCCCATTTCAGTTTGTCACCAGGTTTTGTTCATTTTTCTTCTAAATGTCTTTTCAGTCTCTCCACCAGCCCCATTTTCCTCTCTCTCCCTAAGTGGGAAGTACTGCCATCATCTTTTTAACTTTTCTCCCAGCATCTGGGACCCATTCCTCAAATTTTCTCCATCAGTCTTTAAAGGAGGTAAGGAAGGAGAAAAGACAAGAAAAACTAATGCTTTTCCTTCAAATCCTTCTTGAGCATAAAGAAAGTTTTTGACAAGGTTCACCAAGTCTTGTGTGATCTAGAATGTAAGCTTTCCAGGGAGCCATGTAGCCTCCTATCCCTGTGTGAGGACAGTGCCCTGCACATAGAAGGTGCTCAGCGAATGTTTGCTTTGCAGTCTGGCCCCTGCTTCCTTCTCCTGTGCAACCTCTCAATTCTTTTGACTTCCATACTTTCCATTCTTTGGGGACATGCAGCAATTTTGTCTTTTCTCCCTTTTTGAACTGAATTTATGTCTGTTTATCCTTCCGTTTGCCACTTAGACATTGCTGTCTTATGGATATTTTCCTTTGACTTATAGTCTGTTTTATGCTATTAGTACTTTTGGAATATTCTTTTTTCATGATACTTAATAATGAGACCATATAGTTATTTCTGTGATTATTTCACTGATGTCTGTGTTCCCCATTTTACTCAAAGCTGTTGTATACAGGGGTTGTGTCTGCTTTGCTTTACTGACTACCTTCAGTTTCTAGGAAGGTACATGGATAATAATAACTCTGTAAATGTGTGGTGAATGCACACACACACACACACACACACACACACACACACACACACACACTCACACATGGGGGGGGTTCTTTTATCTCTTTATACTTCTCTGTTCCAGGAGCCACTGGGTAGCACACATAGGTGTAGAACAATCACAGCATTTTCCTACTATTTCACACTCTGTTCTCATGGGGAGTTGATAAGATACTGAGTTAGTTATGCTGGCACGAGGGATGATAGTGTTCTAATGCAGGAAGGCTTTTTTTACCCTAAAATTTTTTTAATTGTATTCTGAATGCCTATTTATGCTATTAAGCAGTTCTTTATAAAAGAGCCTACATTAGGAAAGAAATCATAGGAAAGTCTTTCCTGAAGGACTTTGACAGTGACTTAATGCTTTATAAAGGACAGCAACAGATACATGAAATGTAAGGAACGTGATTCATTTCTTTCGAGTGAGTAATCTTGTAAATCATCCAGTATCACAACAATATATTCCACTCTCTCAAATGTTCAGCTTAATTGGGGTAAAGAGGAAATATAGCTCTGGTCTGTATTTCAGAAATGAACCTCTGGATAGCATGGCATCAAAGATTTTTTACAAGTAAATAATTAATTGGTTTAGAGCAGGCTGACAAATATAATTAAGCAATTTATAGTTGAAATATTCAGTATTTCTCTAATTAGTGACAAAGGAATACCTGAGGCTGTGGTCAGACAAAATACTTCCCAGATGAATTTTAGGATAAAAGGAAACAGAATTTTTCATCATATGTTTCTCTATTATCAGTAATCAGAATTTTAAAGTAAAAAACTCATTAAAATGTTTCAGCTTATTGGGTCATGATATATATGCTGTACATTTTCTTTACTGTCCCCTAAATTTGACCAGTGTATGCTCCATTTTGTAAAATGCATTTTTGTTTCAATATTCTAATATCAAGAATCATATTAGCTGATGGAGACTTAGTGTAGAGGAGATGAGACACTAATATAAAAACATAAAAGCAAGAGCTTTTTTTCAACTTGTCTACAGAAATATTGATAACATAACATTTTTAAAAATTTTTATAACTCATTTTGCTAAAATATAGTTTATTCATTGAACTGTTCACAAGTTCCTATATTTCTAGTTGCCTATTGTTTATCTGCCAAAAGATTGTTATACCACACTATACTGGCTGAGAAGGCAATGTGTATTCTTCTCATTAAATGTTTTTTTTTTAAAAGAATAAACAATACAAATTATTTGTTTGTTTAAAAGATTTATTTATTTACACATACAAGCTGGGTTGTAGGCCAGAGGTGTGAGGTGGTGAGAGGATTCACCAGAGACAGAGTTCGGAGCAGAAAAGGCAGTTCGACTGAAGTACACTGCTGAGGGGAGAAGCAGGCAAGGCAGGAGAGGTCTGCTGTGCCATGTGGGAAGCTTTCTGGCCAGTACTGAACTTGTGCTGCAGTGGCTCTGGATAGCTTCATAGTGCTGCGCTTAACCTGTTGCGCCACCAGGGAGGCCCAAGACAAATAATTTAAATGATACCCACTTCCTGCCCAGAGTTTGGCACAATTTGAAATAATTATTTATGGAGGCATAGTTAATTTTTTATATATCCATATATTTATAGATTTCTGCTGTGTTTATAAATGGATTCTGTATCTGTTTTTTTACTGCTGCATAGTGAACTTAGCTTAAAACAACACAAATTCATTATCTCACAGCTTGTATAAGTCAGGAGTTTCAGGAGTTCACATAGTCTTTGATGGGGTCTCTGCTGAAGGTCTTAGAAGACTGAAGTCAGGGTGTCACCTGGGGCTATGATGACATCTGAAGTTCAGGGTCTTCATATTCATTGGTTTTTTGGGAGAATTCATTTTGTTGTAACTATATGACCAAAGTCTTTGCTGTCTTTTTGGTTGTCAAATGGGGGTCATTCTCATGCCCTAGAGGCCCCTGTTCTGCTCGGCCATGTGACCCTCTCCTGCCTATTTGCTCCCTTAAGGCCAGGAGTCTTTCTGGCTTTGAATCTCTGACTTATTTGAAGGGCTCACCTGATCATGTCAGGCTCACCCAGGATAACCTCCCTTTTGATAAACTCAAAAGCAGCTGATTGGTAGCCTTAGTTATATCTGCAGAATCTTTCTGCCATAAGATAACGTAATACAGAATTGCTGTTTCGTCATATTCATATGCCCAACTCACGTTTAAGGGAAGGGGATATATAACAGGACTTGGATATTTGGGGAAGTAAATTGCATCTTAGAATTCTGCTTACCACAGACTATGATAAATTATCTAGAATATCAACGTTTTGGAGATATTATTAGTTTCAATATTATATACTAAAAATCTCATTCACCTTCTTGGTGTAGGGTTTTTTGTTTTTTGGGTTTTTTTTTTTTTGTATTTGCAGACACATTTTTATTTGTACTTATCCAAATTCAAAGACTATACTGCAAATAAAATCACTGAAATGTCTTTTATGCTCTTGACCTTTGGATCCTTAAAGCAATAAAAGCTCCCTCAGCAGTACCATCTATCTTTCATAACTCAGATTTATAGTTTACGAAGATACCTGCACTTTCTGTTTCAGCATCTGGCATAAGCATATAGCCCAAACCTGAAAACTATGAAAATTGCCTTCTAAATCCAGTGTATTGTCTGCTGAGTCTTTTGTATAAGTTTGTTATCTGTTTATATAATATAGTACCTTAGAATTATTTGGCAGTATTAAGCTTACAAATTAGTGGAACTATCCGAAAAAGACTTTACAGAATTGAATATTATATACAGAACTACATACAAATGCGTAGGTACCCACCTATAATGCATGTATGCTTTGTGTATATCCATATAGATTTATGTATATGGTATGTATCTGTAGGTGTGTTATGCAAGAATTTTTCTTCATGAAAATAATGCCACTGATAAAAGATTAGTTGGCTTTTCTAAAATAGTGTGGTAGTGAAGTAGTACAGAACTTGGTGGTTTTAATAAATTGAAAGTTATGTACCATAATGACCAGTATGTCATTTTGTAGGTGTAACTAAAAGGTGATTATATGTTTTGAATTGTGTTTACTTGGGAAAAATTATAAGATCATTTTCAAGGAACATTTTTCTCCTTATATTTGCGGGCCATGTTTAACAAAAGTTGCCTTATAAAAACCATGCAGTTTTACTGCAGACATTTCAGTAAGAAGAGAAACACTTCCTGTCCCATTTTCTTTTCTGTAAGCCTCTACTCCTTCTACCAAGGGACATTTATTGTCACATTATTGTTCTGTTGTATTTACCCTGTCCACTAAGAAAATACCTTTTCAACCATCTTACAGTTGTCTGGTGTAATATAGTCAGAAATCATTAAAAAGCAAAGGTTTCCCTTGATCTTTGTGACTTTCAGTCTTCCTGAAGATCAACTTTCTGGGTTTTTTTGGTCTCACCTTATCTCTAGTACTTTGATGAACAGAAAAAACATCGTATTTCCAAATATTTTCTTTATCAGTGTCAATAACATGGAAACTTCTCTTAAGAATTATCTACATGGTAGCGTGCACAAACCTGTATTAGTTCTAATGTAGTCATATATTTTTATTGACCTTTTATTGTTTTCTTTTTTAATACCCTGATAAAGTTTCCTTATAGTGTCATTGTTCAAAAGACAATTCTTTTTTTTTAGGGGAAAACAATGTGCCTAAGAACTTACTTTTCTTTTTTAAAGATTTATTTATTTACCCATACAAGGGCTGGGTGTGGGCCAGAGGTGGGGCCGGGGGGTGGGGCTGTGAGCGGATTCACCAGAGGCAGAGTGGGGAGCAGAACAGGCAGATTTACTGAAACACACTGCTGAAGGGAGCAGCGGGTGAGACAGGAGAGGTCTGCTGTGCCATGTGGGTAAGCTCCCTGGCCAGAGATCAAACTCATGCTGCAGTGGCTGGAGATAGTTTCATAGTGCTGAGACTTAACCGCTTGTGCCAACAGGGAGACCAAGAGCTTATTTTTCTTGTTTGATAAATAAAACTTTGGGTTTTTTGTTTTATTTTTTAAGGCTGAATTACTTAGAAAGAATCTTGTTTTACATTTTCTACCCTATGTTGAAATACAATTTTAACATATTAAAATCCTATATAATTTTAAATTTGTGGCATGGATAGGTTACATTGAAATTCTATTAAATTCTAACTTGGAAACAATTGAGTACTGTTAATGGATTTTCTAACCAGTAGCAAACAAAAGACTAATAGATCTTCGAAGTAAGTGTTTTATCAAAGTACATTAACTCAGAAGCCAGTGATGGTATTTTCAATGATCTCCTGGCCTCCAGCCCATTCTACTTTGTAGCTTCTGAAGCAATTTAAGGTATCTGGATTTTATTCCAAGTGCCAAGAGTGAGAATATGCATATGCAGCATATTTGTTTTACACACCAAAATTCTGAGGCATAACTCTTTTTATACATTTCTGTAACACCCAACTGTGTAGCAAGTACTTGTGCTGTTTAGTCTCTTGAAGCCTCTTTATGCCTTTAGAAGAAAATTACTTTCATAAAGAATAATATGTAATAAAAATCACACTTTGAACTCTCAGTTACACTTTCAGAAACAGCTTGTCTTTACCATCACCCATTCTTTGTGCCTTTTTAAAAAAACTTCTGCACTGCTCAGTGGGTTTATAAGTAGAGATACATTTGTCTGGGAACGTGACATCCCTCCTGCTGGTAAATGTGTGACCTAACTGCAAGTTTATAACACGGAACTCCAAACTCCAGGTCATCTCAGGGGAAGACCATTTACAGTATTAACTGGACCTGTGGGGATTTCCGGGTTGTTTTGTTTGTTTTGCTTTTTATTAACTGAATATTTGAAGGATAGAACATACCTGTAAAGTGTTATTAAAACCTGAAAATGTGTCACTTAGTCATTTATTATGTATGTTTTATCTGTAGCTAAATTGTAGAATTAATAGATTATATTTTAGAGGTGGATCATCTCCGAACTCTGATTCTAGTGAGGAAACTGAGGTCTAGTAAAATGAATTGACTCGTTCAAGGTTACACAACCAGTTACTGTCAAGCCCCGTGATCAGATCTGTTATTAAAAGGTGAATACGGATTATGTTAGAGCCACATTAAATACTTGACCACTCCCAAGCAGGAAATACTTCCTTATATTTGACATAAATTACTTACTTCCTCTGTTTGTGAGATAATTAGAAGAGATGGAAAACAGCTGGTGCCTGCAATCCTAGTTCTCTTATAACTTCATTATTTCTCATTATTTAATTATAATTTCTCCTAATCCTCAAGAATGCCTTACACACCAGAATCACATTTTTGGTTTTTTGGTTTTGTTTTGTTTTAATTACTGCAGTACATTTCCATAGGATGCTTGGCATATGATTCCCACAGCAAGCTACATAATTGTGGATCCCCTTTTAAAAAGAGGTTAAGTATTTTAAGTTGGCAACAACAGAGCTTTAATTTCAGAGCAGTGCCCTGTTTGACTGCACAGGTTATACAACCTGAAGCTCACCTTGGTGCTTCTAGATGTTTTCTTTAAAGATTAACATACCAAACTATGGACTTAAATATTTTGACATATCGCAGGTATTACTATCTTTTTTAAATAAAACAAGATCATTTTCTGCTCATGCTCTGTTGATGAGTTTACGCTGGGTAATATTGAAACTTTCCCCAAGATTTCTTGAGGAAGAATGCTAGAGTTACAAAACTTAGAAAAAAGTCTTGTGTGTTCCACTTGGAGTGTCTAGACTTCAGGAATGAAATGACCAAAAGACCCAGGTGAGAACTTAAATGTTACATAGATACTCGTTATTCACTTCAGAATTAGATTTAGTCTTGGACATGGAATTTGTAGGAGGATGTTTGAGTATTAAAAGTATAAAAAGATGTGACTCTTTTCTAAAATCTCTGAAAGGAAGCAGCTTGCATCAGCTAGCCTCTTTCCTGTTAATGCACACCTCTTAAGTGGCAGTGCCTGTGTGTTTCACTAGGTGAAATTCTGGTAGTTTTTTATATGTAAGTTAGAATGTTTGTATATACGTTTACATGTATACTGACTACTTTTTCGTGACATAATTTTTAAAATTTGAATGATACTTAATGTTTATTTGAATAATGTAGATATAGAAAATGTGTTCTAAAGTTAAACTGTATTTTCAGCTTTTCATAGAGAAAAGAGTAGTCTACTTAAAAAAAAACAACTCCTAAATGAAAATATCTCTTAGTGATTGGGTATGCCTGAGTGCTGAGTGCTAATTTCTGCCTTCATAAATTTTTAGATAGTTTCTGGTATAAAAAGGTGCATTTCTATTTTATAAACTAAATATAGTCCAAGTGTCATAGTTACATAATCTTTTCTCATTTATCTTTATTGATGCTAACTTTTAAAATATCTGGTTGCATCTGGTACATATAGATGTACATTTTTTTAATATATGTTGACATTAGATTGTTTTTTTCCTAATCTAGACCCTAATACTTATGTAAGACTGTCTTTTTTTTCAGAGAAAATTAAAAATTTTGAATACTGACCATATGACCGGAGAATTATCTTTTAAATGATATATAGATATTGGAATAATTTTTAAGAAAAGCTCTTCTTAATACTTTGGTATTTGCAACTTCCTGCTTTGTAGTATTAACATAAATTTTACCAGTAGTGAGAAGAATTCAAATTTTCATTGCTTTTTTTTTTTTTCTGTTCCTCTTTTTAAGAGATAGCCAACAGTGCCACCATCAGAACAGACAGGTTTTCTCATCAACAGTATTTTTTTTTCCCCCAAATCCCTACACTTAAGGAACAGTTAAAAAACTGCTTAAGTTTAAACAGACAAAAAAAAAAATACTGGGAGATACCAGTGATATAATAAAACTACCATTGATTTATTTTATAAGCAAATCAAATTCATAAAATTATTCTTCAAAAATCTGTTACTAATTTGGATACTTAGCATTTTGTCAGTCCATTCTGCCTAGGTAGCTTTAATATTGATATAACTTATTGTCATTGTCTTTTAATTTGTTGTTGAGATAGTCTTAAAGAAGGCTGTAAAAAGAAGAGAATAACCATACCATCTACCCTAATAGTCATTTTGAGCACATTTTTTTTCATTCTGCAATTTCCTTCATATGTGACCTTTTTTTAAGTAATGGGACTTTAAAAGTAAACTGCCAAGTTAATTATAATTTCAGAATCTATATTAAAGCATAAAATTATTCTTTCATGGTCTGATACTTACATGATATGGTGTATTTATTTTTGAATGAAAAGAAACCTGGTTTCCATCTTCCTGTTGACATCAAACACTCTTCTGATATGCTAATCCAGCGTCAGGGAGTGCACATCCACAGGCTTTATTTGGACCCATTCCAAGTCTCCAAGAAAATTATGTGTATAGAACTGATTTTGCAGCATTGCCCCCTTCGAATGAAAATGGATGTTGACACAGTCTACAATTAAAAGGACTTAATAATAAAACATGATACATGATACGGGAGGTTTTCAATATTTTAATAATACCCAGATTTGCTTCTTAATTGCCTGGTCATCTAATTGCTTCTTTGCTACTCATGTAATAGCCATTGAAATTGCTAATAAGTTCATTTCCATAGTTTGTGTCATCGTAAAAATTAACCTAAAGTTATTAACTTTCCCTTAAAGATTGATCCTTTAATATGTTGAGTGCATATGAGACAGTCAATGTAATCTTTTGCTTAGCATTAGGTAGGGAGATTATCAGATCTCCTTGTAGTGTTTTTTCCTTTCGCCTGCCCTCAACTGGCCACAGGGATAAAAATTGACCTGTGAGGTAGTTTTGGAGCCTGAAGTCTGTTTCTCTGTCTATATCCAGTAGCAAAAAATCTCATTAGTTGAACTTCCAAAAATGTTGTTTCCAGGCTAAATATATTCAAATACTTATTTAATTGTTGATATGTTAATAAATACATATTTTTGAAAAGGTAAATTATCAGAAAATTGTATAAGAACTTGTTTAAATGCAGTTTTTCATGTTGGTCATTTGTAAATAGGAAACCAATTGTGTTGTTTTTTTTTTTTTAGAAATAATTTTTGTACAGATGAATCTTTATGAATTTCATGATGCTAAGAACTTTGTTTCTGGATATACTATACCATATTCTTCTAGCAAAGCTAATGTAGAAAAATGGGCTTAAATATGTTCCTCTGGTTTTGAAGTTAGCTAGGTGATTGTCCTCTCATGTGTGATGGCCACTCTCTCCTAACTAGCTTATAGGTGCTCAGCCCTTTGCTCTGTCTTCCTCTATTGTTTGTTGTTCATGAAGTTTAGTTTGAGTCAGTAAAAGCAAAGCGCGATGTAAACTTGTCCTGTGCACTGGAAATGTTCATGAAAACGTTTTACATAAATCCCTCTATTGATTTCATATTTAATAAAGTAAGTGATGTTTTCAAATCAACAGAATGGTTCAACATTTAAAAGGAATTCTAGAGTGAAACCTTCTGTCAGGAAAATTGTCTTTTTTTTTTTATTAAGATTTATTTTATTTATACATACAAGCTGGGGTACAGGCCAGAGGCATGGGGCGGTGAGAGGGCTCACCAGAGACAGAGCAGGTAGCAGAACAGGCAGATCAGAAATACACTGCTGAGGGGAGCAGCGGGCGAGGCAGGAAAGGTCTGCGGCGCCATGTGGGATTTCCAGAGCCGGGCATCTAACTCATGTCGCCGCTGCCGACAGCTCCACAGCGCAGCGCTGAACATAATTACCTTCTGGTTTCTAAACTCTCTTATGCTTGCTTTTTTAAAATAAAATTTGACATCTTACTTTTAGGAAAAGAATTATTTTATATAGATGTTAATTTTTTGAAATAGTTGGACATAACAAAGACGTAGCCTGATATGACCTGTGCTAACTTTGGATATAATAGGGAGAAATTTAAGCTATATGCCAGGTAAAATTATTGGAATCATTTCACTTTGGAAAGTCACACACTTTGAAGATTAGTAGGTAAAAGTAGTTGTTCTTCTGATTTATGCCTTTTTGTATATAAGAATCTATTCTTAAAATATTTTAAGATTATTCTTATAATTCTTATTTTTAATTTTTAAAAGCATTTTAAGAAACAAAAGAGGCTAATTCCTGAAAGAACTGTTTGGAAGTACTTTGTTCAACTCTGCAGTGCATTGGAACATATGCATTCTCGACGAGTCATGCATAGAGGTAAGGTTAAATTGTGAATAATTTTTAATATTGTTTCATGATGCAGGTTACCAGGCAATTTATGAATAAATGCCTTCCAATCATTGGATAGTACCTTGCTTTCTCAGGTTATTTACAGAATGTAATTTTTACTAGAATGGTAACCTCTAAATAAAACTCGATTTGGTTTTAGGTAAGAATGAAAATTAGTTGTTTTTCTGTTTCACTCTTTTGAGCACCTCACTGATGATATTGGTAGCAAAAACAAAAATAGATGCAGGAAAGTAGTGAAGTATGCATAGGAAAGGAGTGGCTCCCTCCCACCCCTAGAATGAACAGTGTATAGTATGGCCACTTAGGCTTTTAATTTTCAGCACTAGCTCTTAATGTATTCTTGATTACCAGTGTGAAGGTGATAATCAGAATGTGTGAAGGTTGTATGTCTGGATTTGATTCACTGTATACGATGTGAAAACTTTCATTATTATTTCTTTAAGCAGTTATGATTTTAAAGCCCATCTAATTATATGTGTAATTGAGTTATTTTCTATTTTCTGTAAATATAGCAATAAATCGATATTTAGTAATATATTTTATTTGATATGGATATAAAAAGAACATCTTATTTTGTGCTTTGAATTTCACAAAAGTTTATTTTCAAATGGAAAACAAAATGCACTTTAAATAAAAATAAGTAGTGCTCTTCATCATGGTCTTACGATCATTTGTCAAAGGATTGAACTCAAATATTAGGATATATCAAAACTAATCAAAATAATTGATTTAAAATTCAAACTAACTTTTATTTTTAAGATACATGTAAAGTTCTACCGTGTAAAGTGATTTTTAATTCCTTGAAAATACCTAAACTGACATTGTCTTTCACTGATGCCTTCATTTATTCACAGATATAAAACCAGCAAATGTGTTCATTACAGCCACAGGGGTGGTCAAACTTGGAGATCTTGGGCTTGGCCGGTTTTTCAGCTCCAAAACCACAGCTGCACATTCTTTAGGTAAGAGACACAATAGAATGTCAGTCAGTTATCTTTGTGTGCCTGTGTGTGTGCGCGCGCATGCGTGCCTGTGTACGTGTGTGTGTACGTGTGTGTGTGTGTGTGTGTGGTAAAAATCATAAGGATGTGCCAATTATATGCTAGCTTCCATATTGTAAATCGATTTCAAAAATCATCACCTCCCGAGCAGATACCTGCAGCTCTCCATTAATATAGTGTGTCTACTCAACTGGACTGAGGGGTAAAAGAAAATGCTAATGAACAAACCTGGCTTTTACTATTGCCACGCAGCATTCCTTTTATTCTATATTTAGTAATATTAAGATAATACAATGTATAAACCAAATAAATACTGGTTTCCAAAATAAATAATTGGAAATAATTATTTTATTATAATTAAGATAATACAGTGAATAAACCAAATAAATATTGGAAGAGATGTGACCATTTAGAAATACTATAGTTGTTTGTAAATATTTTTTACTAAAATAACACATACGGTTGTAATTACTACAAAGGGGAAAAACTAAGGATAATCTATGGAAAATGAGGTAAATGTTCCCCTAAATTATAAACTAAAAGATATCCATAGTTCTTTTATTCTAGGATTAATAATGTAGCAGTCATCTTTGTGCCTAAAGTAGAACTGAATGAGCTATTAGAACATTTTATTAACAGTGGAAGGAAAGTTGTCTGGTTTAGAAACAACAGAAATTACCGGGAAGAAACTATTTTTAATTGGATAAATTAAAAGGAGTGATTACAGCTTGTCTTAAAACTATTCAAATCATATTTTCTCCTTGTAAATGTAAGACTTAGACAAATGGTGATAGAATAAAATAATAAGTAAAAATAAGTTTGCTTTAATTAAATAGTATACCACTTTTGGTGTCATAATCTCATTGAAAACCATTTGTTGATAAAATATTTTTGATGAAAACATTCTTTTAAGAGAAAAGCTTTTAAATGACTTATGAGTTATGTTAAATAACAAAGTTAGTGAGGTGAGTATCTCAGTTAGTTGACTAGACATTTTTAAAAATATTTTTTAACTTTTGATTAGGGCTCTGTGTGCTCTTAAATCTTTAATTTTTCTATATCTCAATTTTTCTGTATCTCACACATTAGTAGACACTGAATCAATACTTGCTAAATGATAAAAATATCGGGTCCTAGTCTAAAAAGCAGTGGTAAAATAATACTTTACCCTTATAACAGAGTCAATTTTGTCAAGTAATTTAAGAAGACAAAATTTCAACTGATGTGGAATAATACTGTTTTTTTCTTTCACTTTACATTTATTTTTGCAGAGCATCACAGCTTTTTTCTAGATTTGATATTAAATTTCATGAGAATGCATAAATTTGCATAGCACTTTAATAAAGTTTTACTCAGAAGTTATAATTCTTACAATGCAAATAATAATTTCTAGAAAGAAAGCTTTAAACTATTCTGAGCCAATGCCACATCACTAGGACAGATAACATGTTTACACATTGTCTTTGTTACTCACCTGAATGGAATGTCATAATAGCATTCTGTCATTAGTTTAAGGAGAAATGCTAAGTTACCATCACATACTCACCCACACACACCGCTGCACGTACTCATGCCCATGCCCACGTACACATGTGTTTTGCTTCTTTGCTACTTGGCAGATTGTCACTCTGAGCATGTTGTAACCCCTGACCCTCAGGATCCAGCATTACTGTATGGAAATTAGGTCTTTCACAGTTTTTTTTTTTTTTTTAAAGAATTAGTCCTTTATTATAAGATTTGTATTTATATTATTTATTTTTGCATAGAAGAATTGAGATGTAGGCCTGGGGTGTGTCGGGGGGGGAGTGGGCGGATCAGGAAAAATTTTCTGCTAACAAATAATGTGCATAAAACAACAGGGATAGAAACTTTGACATATTATATTTGTTGATATGTTGACCCTGATTTTCTCTTTAAAGACTTTCCTATGTTGTTATCATATATATTTTTTTTAAGAACAGATGTAAAAGATTGTTTCTAAGCTTCAGTGCCAAAAAGCAATTAGAAACGTGACCCCCTGTGTACATTTATTTTGCTTGTGGGAAGTATTATACAGCCATACCTTTTATTGTACATTGATTACTTAGTTTAGTTTTATGGAGGATAAACTCTTCAGGGCATGATTTATGCACTGAACAGGTCTAAATTTTAGTGAAATTACAAATTAAGGAGATCTCCATGTAGTTCATAAAGAAGACTCCATGTAAGTTTGTTTACTTTAAGTAAAAGTCTGCCCTAGAGCCTAATTTCAGTTAATTTTATAAAGCTGTTTTCAAGAATTTAATTCAAAAAAGGCAAAAATGCATAGGATTTTAGAAATGTCTTGTTATTTGTTTTCTCAGAAATTAATAATTTTTTCAGAAATCAAATAAAATTAATCTTTTCATTTGTTTTGATTTGTTAATAGGAACTCCCAATTCTAGTTACTTGCTCTTTGTCAGTGCTTAGGGCTTTGACAAGTCTTGGAAGTTTTCAGTTGTCGCTGCATTTAGCATCTCTTGCTTTACATCTAACATAATATTTTGGAGAGAATAGAAGGTTCCGGGATTTATATGCCCACTCCTCTGTAGGACCTTAATCAAGCCATCCATTAACTTCTAAGACCAGTCTACATATTTATAAAAATAGAAAAATAATATCCATCCTGTGTTGTTGCCTTACTTCCAGCCAGTCCCTAACCTAGTAGCATAATGGATGTAACTGTGTTTTCTAAAAACAGTTTGTGTTGCTTATGTTGGATGGTGGTGGTAAAGATGCAGAGGGTAAGAGCAGAAGGAATTTATGGGCAATTTATTTATTTTGTTAAAATACCTCTATTGAGTCATAAAAATCATAATAGTACCTTTTTTATGCAGGTGCTTTTATAGGGACCAGGAATGTCACCTGCATAAGAAAAGTGCTTGTCTTCATGGAACTTACCTTGTGGTAGGAGGATGGATAAGAAAAAAAAAAAGAAAAGAAATGATATGTTAACCATGCCGTTAACGTGAGTGATGAGTAGGGAAAGTGTTTTAGAAAAGACATGGTCAGATATAGCCTCTGTGAGGAGGTGATGTTTGAACTGAGATTAGAAGCTGTGAAAGAGCCAGCTAGGAAAGGCCCTGGGAGAGTAATATCTCAGGTTGACTGAAGAGCAGTTTGTACAAAGGGGCAGATACAGGAGAGCTTTGCCTGCAGTGGTTGCTAGAGTGGGATGAAGAAAGGGCCTTGGCTGGATGTGGGAAAAGTTTACAATTTATTCCCAGTTCAGTGGCCTGCCCGTTTTTGCAAGGTGGTGATGAGAGCAATTTGACTTTATTGAAGGCAGCAGCCATGAATCTCCTTCTCCAAGATAACAGCCCCAGAGTTATCTGCTGTTTCAGGCTCTTCTGTGTCCTGAAAGTTGTCTTTTTTTCCTCCCAGAATGTGCTACCTCTTGGTATATGCTACCAAGAACTAAACAGAGTATACCATCTTTGAGTTCATCAAAAAGTGTGTTGCTGCCTGTGATTTGTGATCTAGGCAGTTTTTTGTTGTTGTTTTTTCCCCCTCCTCCTTTCGTTTTATACATGAATTTATTGTAAGTCAGATTTTCAGTTTAGTGCTTTTGTATTTCTTTGGACAGGAGGTGTGGCTAGGGGGCCTGATTGTAGGATCATATACATCCCTATGAATTGTGCCCTTTTCTTTCATATATTGTTTGTCAACCTTATAAATGTAGCAGATGTTAGAAAATTTGTTGTAGGTATGACTACATCTTTAAAATTTATGATGAGGACTGATCTCTCTCTCATCAAGTTCCTTGCTAGTTTTAGGTGAGTGGCTTTCAGTTTCTTGGCAATGACCCTCAGCAACATTGTACTCCCACAAGAACTTACCTTATATACTGTAGCAAAAGTTTTATGCAACAGTGTTTTTCATTTTAGCTGCAGTGCATTATAATATTGTCTGTTCTATTTTATTTTACTAAAAACAGTGCTAGTTGCAGCTTGCTAAATTGTTTTCACAACTCATTAATGAGTTATGGCCTTCAGTTTGGAAAACATTGGTCTGTACTTTCATGCTGTCCCATTTACTTAAAGACAAATACCCATTTTTCTACCTACTTTTAGATGTTTTTCTGACTTTCTATCTGGTCAGTTCGAACAGAAATTAGTCATTTTATGGTACTCCTTGTATGGATGGAGGTGAGTGAAAACATGCATAGTAATTTAGTAGTTTGCACAATCATTCAACTCCCTAAATCCCTTATATGTAAGTTCGTACATATGTAAGTTGATTGAATTCTAGTTTTGAGGAAACTGAAGCACAGAGAGCTAAATAGGCTATGTAGCTAGGAGCTGATGAGGAGGTCTGTGACTTCCTAGTCTGGTTCACTCTCCCATACATTTTATTTTTTCATTCTGTCAAAACCTTGTGGCATTTTTTTCTTACTCTCTGTTATTTGTTTTGTTGTTATTTACTTTCCATTTGGAATTACCTTTTATTGCTTTGTACTTTGCTTAGGAATTCTTATATGAAAACACAATACTCTCTCTTGGACTAAATAGCTCTTACTGCTTCAAGATTTAGAAATAAGCAGAAAGTAAGCCCCTAGTATATCAAAGTTCTACCAGAAAATTTCTCTGGTATTTCTAGAGAAGTGACTCTTCTAAACTGAAGACTAAAACTACACCGAAATTTGTGGAACAGAAATCTGGCAATCCAGCTTTGATGCATTTCTGTTTCTTATTACTCTAGTCTCCTTTGGGCAAATGTAAATATTCTGACCCAGAGGCAATTTACTAAGAGACTGTCTTCATTTTTTTTATATTAAAAATATAGCAGGATGCAAAGAACATTTTTATATATTCTAAATATGTGATTTTTATTCAAATTGTATAATCTGTCCTTATTTCTTATGACCCAGAGGAGTCCTCTCTTGGTACTAAAGAGCAGCAACAGTAACAAATGAATGTGTATAGAATTTTGTAATTTATAAGGAATCTTAAAGCATATTTTCCCCTCTGTTCCTTAATATTGTGTAGTGTGTAGAGTGGATATTACAGACTAGGAAACTGAGAACCTCTATTTAACACGGAACTTGGCCCCCCCGCCCCCCCGCCCCCACCACCAGCCCACAGGTAAACATCAGAATTGCTGATCTTTACCCTGTTTTAATTTTTCTTTTTTCCTTAAGAATTTTATCTTCCACTGTAATTTATTATGCTTAGTGCTTTTTGTTATTTTCCCACATTTCCAGGAAGAGAAGAACCAGAAATACTGATTTGAGCATTATCCATGCCATGAGATAAAGAAGAATAACTTAGAAAAATATTTTTATGCGATACGTTTCCTTTCTGTACTTGTTTGTTTTTGTGACATATTTGTGGTTAGTGCAGCTGAAGGGTAATCAACTCTCTTAAAGAGAATTTGTGGTATTGGTGAATGGAGAAGGAGCTATATGTAGCCTAAGGATGTTTCCATCATTCGAAATTAGGAAATTCTGAGCAGAGAGATTTTTAAATCCAGAATTATTCATGAGATTCACTAAGTTATTAATCCCTGGTAACTTTTTTCTCTATCAGTAAATTTGTAGTGGTCCCTGCCGGATATGCTTGTGGTAAGGGCCTTGTTTCGTCCAGTGCCAGGCATCTGTTGTAGAGCTCAATGGGTGCATTGGTGGTGTGCATGGTAGGTAACACACCTGAAGAGGTGTGAACCTGTTCCCCTAAATCATACTAAGCATAATAAAGCCAGTATTGCCTCAGTTATATATAAAAAAAAGCAATTAAGGGGTGAAAAACTGTAATAAAAAAATGATTCTTACCATACTGCACGTAGAACTGTGGACTAGGTGCCATGTAGCACATGAACTGTTTTTTATTATTCATCTCTCTCCACAAGTCTTTTAGGTTGTTGTGATTCCTAATTGAGAGTCTTACCATGGAACAAGCCAGAGCTCATTTAAATTATAAAAGAATATAACTTTATTCTTCTTATGGTAAATGTATTTACTTCTTCCATTCTTCTCCCCAGCCCCCAAATAAAAACCCTCAATTAAACATAACTCATCCCCTCCCCAAAGGATCCAGTGAGGTCCTAGAGGTCAGACTATTTCACCATAGCAGACTGTCACATCACAGATTTTTAAAAATATTCTTGTTCTTTATCCCCTCAGTGCCTGGTGGAGTTCTTGGTATGGAATTCGTTCTGGGCACTTTAATTTGGACACTCCACTCTCCCATTGCAATGCACGGATCATTAACATATTTGCATTAATTTTCCCCTTGCTATCCTAACAAATCACAAATGCAGTGACTTCAAACACCAGAAATTTGTTATTTCGAAGTGCTGTAGGTCAGTAATTCAATCTGAGTCACCAGACTAAAATCAAGCTGTCTGCAGAACTACATGCCTTTCTGGAGCTTCTAGGGGAGAATCTGTTCTACTTATTTAGGTTATTGGCAGAATCAAGATATTAGATGTTGTGGGACCAAGGGTCCTGTTTGCTTCCTGTATGTCAGCTGAGATCATCTCACCTTCCCGAGTTTGCCCTCATTTCTGCCTCCGTTGTGGTCCAAACAAACAATGGTGGGTAGAGTCTGTCACGCTTTGATTATCTCTTGTCCCTGCATTTTTTCTCACTTGTTAGTCCAGACCCTTTTTTCACGAAGTGACATATACATATATCTCACAAGGGGTCAGGGATCCGAAACCACAATACTACCACCCCACTTTACTTGATGTGACAGAGACTGAGGTTCCACTAAAGTCTGCTATGGTGGACTTGTTTAAATATCAGAGGTTTTAATGGACATTTACACCACTGAAATTAAGTACTTTTTCCTGGGGATAGATGTTTGGACATTAAAATTTCAGTTTTTATTATAGATCTTCTTAGGTATTTTATTGCATTGTGTTTTACATTTATTTGTTTTTCAAGGGAGAAAATATCCCACTTGGCATAATATAAATTTTGCAGACAAGTTCTTTTCTCTCCTTATTGTGCATTTATTGTCAGTTTTATTTTAAAATTATTGACAAAAGTTTATTTACTCTGCAAAGGGCTTCTCTCCTTAGCATTAGTCCTGCTTCTGAGTGTCTTATTCCATCATGGACTGGAACATAGAAGGAGTAAAAATGTAGTTTTAACAAGACAATTAGAGAAATTAATATACTTTAAAAATCTAATCACTTACATACTTCAAAGGTGAATGTAAGTAATTGGAGGTAGTCACCTGCTAATTCAGCAAATCTGTTTGCACCAAATTGCATTTATCATATACAGTGAAGTCCCCTGTCTGACTGCTTGCTCTAGTGAGAGCAGGAGAACAAATGAGGACAATTAGACTAATAATGCTGCAATATGGCATCTTATGTGCTTTTATTATGTCTCAGAAGCAGATAGGTAGTTTTCTTTTCAGATGTATGTGTGTGAATCTAGTTGTTTATGTGTTTGTTGTACATTATGAAATGGAATAGACATATATATGCATTTAATAAAAAGCTAACTAGAACTCTCTGGTACTGATCCTTGTGCCAGACAAATATTTGAAACCCCTTGGTGGGAAATTGCGTTGTTGTTTTCGTTATAGAATGTTTGAACTCCTCTTTACCATTTACAATGAAACAAATGGTTTTCTGATTTTGTGATATTGCCAGCAGAGTGGCTGCATGGCCATTATTCAAACCAGATAGCAGAATTTTCACACTGGAGTCTCTTGAGTGTACAATTCATGTTCCCCACACTATTTCCAAGTGTGATAGATCCCTCTGATTTCAACTTGGAAAATTAGTGTTCTTGAACCGGGCATTAAAACAGTTTCATTGTTGGTGCCAAGTGCCACCTGTGGTCACACACTTGTTTTTCCCACACCTTCCCCAGCACCTCTCTGTGGGTCTGTCTTTGGCTTCTACCCCTTCATAGTTCAAGGTGGTTTGGAGCCGTAAGGCAGCATATGTTCAGTCAGGGCTATAGGCTACTTTCACGGATTTATTTTTAATGTTCACTCCTTTCTTGACTTAAATAATTACTCTGGGAAGAAGTTATTATCTAATTTTAAACTGCACATTTAACCTCTCAGCCACCATAGCCAGTATTTATTTAATACAATCAGAGAAGTGCAGAGCAGCGTAATTTTCATGTGTAGCCCGTTAAACCTGAAACTCCTGAAACTTTATTCCTAGGTTTTCATATATGTACATGCTGAGAATTTTAGAAGATTCCCTGCTTCTTAATTTGGAAAGATAGGGTTTTTTTTTTTTTTTCCCCCAGGCATATTTCACAGTGGTTAGTTTTAAAGAAATAACTGTCAGTTTAAATGCCAGGGATAGGCTACGGGGTTTGAATTCCAGGTCCTTACTCTACTAGTTTTGTGATCTTTGCAAAGTTCCCTGGCCTACCCTCTAATAAGATGAGAGTAGGGACATATCATGAAGCTACCCCATGACAGAGGTTCCATTTCACTAGTCCATGAGCCCCCTCAGGTCAAGTCCTTACCCTGTTTACTTCTGTCTCCCCAGCACCTGGAACAACATGTGCCCGAAAGTAGGCGTTTAACATTTGTTAAAGCTTTATCAAGATAACACATGTAATGAATTTAACACAGTGCCTGGAGCAGAGTAATGATAGCAATAAAATGTTCTGTTTTTTTTCCCCCTTAGCATCATTAAAACTTTTAAATGTAGTCACACTTAAAAGATGACACTTTATTTCATAAATGCCTTTTATAGAAATATTGATCTACCACTCAGCTATTCTATATATTGACCTCAGATCATGTTCTTTCTATATATTGACCTCAGATCATATTCTTTATGATGGACTAAATTTGGCCTTTCTCCATTAAGTCTGCCAACATAATTTCTGGGTTGACATAAAAGAATGAAAATTAATTCCTATTCCCTTAAGTTGTGTGTATCTCTATGTGTGTGTTTCATAATCAAATTGAGATGTAAGATGACCTGTATCCTTTTAATTTTTCCAGCAAGGAATGTTTGAAACTTTCTTTTCTGCAGTTTGCTCAGATCGTAAGAGGCATCATTTCTAAAACGAATTTGCTTATTTTCACTCTCTCTCTAAATATTTTGCTCAACTGTACTACATAATAGTTTTTTAAAGGAATATATTATTTTTTTTACCTTTCATTTTCTAGATGGATGTAGTGGGGTTTTTATGAGTGTAGTTGAATTTTAGAGCAAAAGAAATGTCAGAGGCCATTTCGTTTTTATCATCACTGCATCACTTTCCTTATATCTGAGGAAATGAATAAAAAAAGAAGTGAAGCAGTCTTAGCTTGTTAATGGCAAAGGTAAGATGTGAAGCAGATTTCCTGACCTTTAACTGGGTTTTCCTTCCTCCCTTGTTTAAAAAACAAAAACTACCAACCCAAATCTAACTATGTAAAAAGATGTTTCAGTGTTTTTTTTCTCATTCCTGTCTTTAAAGAAATTGCATTGCTGAACTTTTAGCTAACCTATTGAAACAATGTGTATATAACCTGTTGTGATAAAATGTGATATTAATTTAGTCACATTTCCCATCATAACAGCATATTATAAATTTTCTGTTCTCTTAAGCACATTGTTTAACTTTTGAAAATGGATCTTCATTTTGTTTAGGATGAATTTTATTGTTAATAGAGTATATACCATGTACAACTTTTCTGCAATACCTAGAATAACTGAATTAATCTAAAGATAATGTTTCTTATATTTGAACAATTATCTTAATACACTTAATATACATAAAAGTCAGAGAGCATTTTCAGTTGTTAGCAATTTTCCTCTAATGTCACCCTTTCTCTGTTTTTGATAATGTTATCCATTTCTTGCTTTTATTCATGTCAGTAGGTTAAGATAACATAAGTATCTGCTATAGTAAACTGTATCCCCATTTTACAATCATAAATTCTCAAAAGATTAGTGAAATTATGTATCCTGCCGTCTTCAAGCTCCTTACTACCTAGTAATTTGCATGATGGTTTTAATGTCTAATCATATCACTCCACAGCCCTCCCTTCCCTCCTACAGCTGTTGAAAGAAGTCACAACATTCTTGAGGCTATAGTAATAATAGACACAGCTGGCGTGGATTTTTTAATAAAGGTTTTTAGGAGATGATTACATATTCATTAATCTTAAAATGTAGAAAACATGTCACAGCATTTAAATGTATTCCAGATTTTCCTGAGCATTTAAACTTTTTGGCCTCTCTGCTAGGTAGAGAGAGACAAGCATGAATCAGTTGAGGTTACAGGGCTCAAGCTCTCTTTCAGTGTCATTCAGCAGGCGAGCCCTTGTCCAGAGCAGAGATACTTGGGGGAATGTGTGAGGGGAAGATAGTGGAACTCCCCTCTTTAGTCTGTGTTCAGCAGTTTATCATGAATTTATCCAATTAATAATTGTAGTACAGAATTCATACTTTCTTCTTACGCAGTGACTGTTTTGGAAATGTGACCAAAGAGGTAAGTAGCATACTTAGATTTCCATTTCACTGTGTGTTCAAGATATATATAATTTCAATGTTAAAATAAACCATGTACATTTATTTAGTTATATATAATGAAGTTTGTTGTTTATATTATGAAGAAGAATCAGTGTCTAAGTTGAAAGTAGCAGCATTCACCCAGGATCTAACTCCAGCAGCTCACTAAAAATGGCTTTCAGGTAGATGAAAATTTTTTATATTTTAAGTTTAGTAGAATTCCAAATCATCCTTTTTCTCTGCTTTCTTCACGTGCGGGTCATCAGTGTGTGTTTGCAGTTAAGGTGTTATGCTGGGTCTAATCTCTGTAAAATGCTAGCATTTGTTCTTCTTCTTCTCTATCATCAATCTTTCACACTCATATCAAACCCCTAATGGATCAGCAGGTTTCCCAGAGCTCCTGGTTAAAATTACTTTTGCTTTTGGTAAACTCTGAACCTTCCATCCTCAGTGTTTTCACTTGCCCCCTGTGGATTCCGTGAAGCCTCTCTGCACATTCCTCACTGCCAGTCACTTGCTTTATGTCCTGAAATCAGAGGCCTGTGCACAGCCCACTTATTATTCCTGCTGTACCTACCATCATTCCTTGAATGGAGAAAGTGTGTAAATATTTCCAGTAATCGGTGTCACTTATGCAAACTACCAGTGAAAGTGGTTGGAACTCCCAAAGCTAGAGAGCTTTTGTTGCCTTTAGCCAATAACAGTATAAATGCTTTAAACTTAGCTATTTCTAAGTTTCTGGGCTTTTCTGCCAATTGCCTGACAGAAATTGGAAAATTTACTAGTTTGTATCAAAATAAATGCTGTAATTTGATAATTTATTTCAAGTTTACTTTATTTATTAATTTCATATTTGAGTAATTTTGTTTAAATTTCTTTTTCTGTTCACATACTCATTTTTCACTTTCCTTCTTCATTTTCATAATACTTGCCTTTTATCCATTCTCACAAGGACTAACCATTATTAGTAAAAATGGATTCCAGTCTAGATAGGATTTTTGTGAGTAGTCGGTTTGCAATGTCTTCACCTTCTGCACAGTTCTGTACAGTTTGTACATACAGCTGTTAGGTTATAATTTTACTCCTTTGGAAAATGGACTTTGAGGATAGTGTTTTGATTGTTGGTATGACTCTTCCTGTTGCCTCTGACTAAGCAGCCCTATATATTGTGAGTTATATTCACATTAACATTTACAG
The DNA here is from genome assembly GCA_004024925.1 of Scalopus aquaticus. Taxonomy (NCBI): domain Eukaryota; kingdom Metazoa; phylum Chordata; class Mammalia; order Eulipotyphla; family Talpidae; genus Scalopus; species Scalopus aquaticus. The sequence goes on along the minus strand of PVIJ01007177.1, from coordinate 59,756 downwards.
AAAAGTCCTGGGGAGTCCTTGAAAATTATTAGAAAAAGGAGAATGCTCTTTTTGAGTAGCAGTGATGTTTTGGTATCTGTTGCCTCAAGCAAGTAAAATTCCTTGATACTGTGTGCAAACTTTTGATTTTCTATTTGGCAAAAAGCCTTAGGCTAATGACAGTGAAATAATAGCCATCAAGTTTGAAATTGAAGTTATTCATTTTGAAAGTCATTTAAGTGTTTTTGCCCTTCAAAGTATAATGTATATACCTTTGTTCATTTTAAAATGTTTAATAAATGTTTATTATAATAGCATTTATATTATGTTTGCACTTTCTAAAAGTCTGGTTATCTAGAATATCAAATCCCTAAAAAGGTCTCAGGAGAGCAATAACTCAGATATTTTTCGAGAGATGTCAATATCCTTTCACATACATTGTTATGTAAACCCTTTAATGTACAAAAGTCTGTTCTGTTCTTTTAAAAGTAGGAGTAAGGTGCTGAAGATTAGTGATTACACATCATTTGTAATTTTAAGAGCCACAACTGTGTTCTAAGGACTGTTTCTCTGAAAGATAATAAGTATGATTCATCTACATACCCTCTACTAAATTACTGTGTATTACTATTTTAAAATAAAATAGCATATGTAAATATTTGGGATGTGCAAACCACATTCAAAAAGGTGGTGTAATCAAAGTGAATCATTTGAGTAGGTTTTCTTGTTAAAATTCCCTTTCTTTTCCCTTTAGTTATACTCCTTAGAGTCTCCCTGGATTGATCAAAAAAATAAATAAATAAAATTTAACTCACCTCATCCTTTTTAAATGTAGGTTAGATGTTAATGTGCTATTTAAGGACCAGACAGTAAAGAGGAAGTTTAAAAGTTTTGAGTATTCTCAAAAACAATATTCTGATGCTCATGTATTATTTTGGTGATAGTTTTAAGGCAGAATTTTGTCTTTAATTTCTTACCAGAGTTTTATCTTCATTTTTATACACTTTGTTTTATTTGGGATGTTTGTTGCAGTGGGTACACCTTACTACATGTCTCCAGAGAGAATACATGAAAATGGATACAACTTCAAATCTGACATCTGGTCTCTTGGCTGTCTATTATATGAGGTGGGTAGTGTTGATAAAGTCCATATTGATGTACTTTTACTTACTGTAATATGTTTCTCCTGTCTGCTTATCGTATACACTTACTTTAACTTTTTTATAACAAATTAATTGGCTTTAGTAACTTTGTTATAAAGGAATTTAATAAATATACATTCCTACTCATTTACTTCCTCTACCATATTTTTGTTTGCTTTTGATGAAAATAATCATTTTAAATATTTTTATGTTAATGTGTTCTGTATATCTATCTTATAAAAGAATGCATTTGAACATCTAGCAAAAAATTTGCTTATCCAGTGCATTGCAGGAGAGGGTTATAATGGAATGAATTTAAAATATGAAAGCTTGGTAAATATTTTTATAACTACTTTTTTTTCACTTTTATGTACAGTAATCCACCTTTAAGGATAGTATGCAAGCAGATAATTCTAAGTTATCACTTAATTTAGTTTCTATAAGGAACAATTTGTATTAGTAAAGCTTAGTGAAATTGTCTCCTGTTCCCCTGGTGATAGTTTATCAGAAAAAGTTGAAATCAGGTAGTTAGAACCTCTGGCAAATACAATGCAATAGTTTGGATTGATAAAAGGAAGTATATTATAAGCACATTTACATTCATATTTAGAGTAATCATATAAAGAGTATCTCGTGCAAGTGACTTCTGTAATTTTATTTGTTTAATTAAATGGTGATTTTCCTAGGAATATAGTCTTTGAGTCAAAGTTATTAGTTAATAAGTAGTCCCTATCTGTAAAACTTTAATACAATAAAATGAAAGAAAATAATACATGGAATCATTTTCATAGTTTAATGTGTACAGAGGAAATTTAAAATGGGTGGATATAAACCAATGTGTTTATTACCCTGTATCTTGTGGTTTATCTTCCTGACTTCAATAAAAATACATGACAACGTGACCTGTTTTAATTGTTCCACCATTACTTGGAAGTGGAGCATGGGAAGGTTTTATTTTTAGAATGTATTTTGTGATTTTTAGTTATTATTCACTGATTGCATATTAAAATTTCCCTAATTTAAGGTACCTGAGATTATTTATTTTGTTTCTCCTACTGGAGTTACTAATACCTGCTTTAAAAGAAAGGATTAAGTATTCTTAAATAATATCCTTAGGATGATTTTATTATGAAGAAATATAAAACAAAACATGTTTTATATGTACACAGGATGTTTAAAGATTTATGCTTGCTGTATTTTAATAATTTGATATAATCTTAACAAGAACTGTTTTGGGTATATTAAGCTACACTAATGTTTTAAAGTTACTTTGTATATTAAAAAATATTTTATGCCTGTTTGAGTAACCTTAAATTCCTTCAAGCTATACTCTAATGTTATCAAAGCAACATTTTCCCTTTAAACACTTAAAACAGTTAGTTGGTTTCCACTTACAAAATTAAATTTAACAATGAAAAAGAAAAAGTTCAGTCCAGATAATAAGTATTTTATAATAAGTATTTTAAGATAAGTTTGCATAATTCTTTTAGGGCCAGCAGACTCTCAGGTCAAAACTGAAATAACTCTTCACATTCTGGATTTGCCTTTGAGAGGCAGTGTCTCATTTTATGTGTACTTAAAATGACCACTCAAAAAAAAAACTACTTCTTTGGACATTCTTACCTCTATGAGTTTTATGTGTTGTGGATGATTTTGAGTTAATGTGTTTATCTTGTTAACTTTAGTTTCCCTCTCAATTTATTTTCTCAGTTCCACCATGCAAACAATTTGGAACAACTGGAATTTTTCTCAAAATTTAATTCACCTTTATGTTTTATTTCCTTCCAGCTATGTTTCAGTATAACGTTAATAGAGATACCAGTAATTTAGCTTTAAAAAATTGGCCATCACATTACATAGATGTTTTATGTTGTATCCCACTAAGAATTTATTATTAACAGTGAAGGAGTAAGAAGCCTTTTTTGAAAATGTATTTTAAACACAGAAAATTAGACTTTCAAATATTCTTGAAACCACAGGAAAAAAAAAACTAGCAGAACAGTTTTAATTGATATGCAACAAAGTAGACTTTACTAATTAAAATCAAGATGCTGTGCTTTTGCTACACGGACCTTTACATGGAAAAGTAGGTTTTACACATTTCCTTTATTGTTCAGCGCAGCAATTGCATCCTTACAGGGTTGTAGGTTGGTGGCTTACAGTTCAAAAAAAAAGAGAGCTGCCACCAGCCCCGAAGACAGACAGTGGGCTTTCGTCCCTCCGACACCCCCAGAATACTAATCAGGAAAGTCAGACCCTGGAGGTCAGGGAGCAAGTCAATCATTCTAGCGATCGTCTCAGTGTGGAGGATCAAATTAGCCTGAAAAATTCAGCTGCTGGGAGGAGAGGGCGAGCAGCTGTCAGGGGCAGCATCGAGATGCACTAATGAACCAGATGAATAGTGCAAAAGCTTGAAAATAAAAACAGGACAGTTGACATTTTTCATCTGTCAAAGCAGGAGATGCATGAAAATATACTATTCCTGTTTAACTCCTTAGGGGACATTCAGATTTTTTTTTTTAACACTGCAGTATTGAGACAAAAGTAGTGTAATGAATCCTAGCATATGATAATAAATGTATGTACATTTACTTAGGGTTTCTGCAAACATGAAGAGACTATAGTTTATATGTGCAGTGTGTTTTTAAGGTGGCATTTTAAATACTCTTATTATGTTCTTGCATTTTAAACAAAGGGCATGATAATAATTATAGTTATTCTTTTAGAAATTCCTTCTCAGATAGAGGGTTTTTTTTTTTTTTTTTTTTTAGGGACATTTTGAGTTGTTTTTTATTTTTTCTTCTTCATGTGGAACAACTATTCCTAAGGTGGTTTTATATAGTTTTACGTAGGTTTTATATAAAACGTGGGCTAGGTGAAAATAGGTCGAACTGCTTTGTGGGTTTGATTTCCAGTCCCATCTGCTCCTCGTACAGGCTCTGAAGGAGTTAAAGTCTGTCTGGAGTAGCAGAAGACAGATGAGAGCCATTTTCAGCTTGTCCTGTCCCCGCTGACGCTCACTGAGTAGCACAGCATGGACTAGCGTGTTTCACACACACTCTGCCTGTCTGGGGAATGTACACATTGTCCTTCCAAAATCAAACTTATTAGCACATGTAGAAAAGGGTGACTGACTTTGGGGCAGCCTCACCCTCCGTGTTGTATTCTTGCTGCTGCGGTTCAAAGATTTAGAAGGTTTCGAACAGGATGCGAACATTTTAAATTGAATTTTTAGTTTGTAACCCTGCTTACCACAGTACTTGCTTGCACTTTAAATGTCAAGTTAGAACCTTGTCTTAAAATAAATTTAAATTCAATAATGTCTTTTTTAAAGTTGTTCATTCTTGGAGTCATTTTTTTTTTCTGCATAAAAATCTTGTATGGATGCTTTGAAGTAGCGACTATGACTTGTGGAGCTTTTGAACATATTTAGTACTTTTGAGACATTACCCAAAGAAAAGGCATTCTAATTCATTATAAACTACTTGAGCATCAGTTATAATGCTCAGATGAAGAAGACATTTTACTCTCAACATAGCCTTTCCTACCAGAAGCATCATGTTAGATAAAAATACTTGTATTCTATTTCCTAATTTTTGCTAGATTATAACCCAGCTTTAACTGCAGTTTTATTTTTGTTATATTTTAGGAATTACATGGTTGATATATACCATGATGCCTGTTTAGTCACAAGATAGACTGGTTGTTTTTATGCCATTGTATTTGTAAAGAGTTTAAGTTATTTTATGTTCTTTTTCCTTAATACTGTTTTATATTATGTATGTATAAACAAGTGATTATATATTAACCATTTCTCCCTTTTAGGGAATATTAAATATTGAAAAAAAATAACCCAAAATTGAAGTAAGATTTTTAGAACTTACTAAGTAATTCTGAGAAAGGGGATATTCGTAAAAAATCAAAATGCCCCAAAACATTTTTTAAAGTATTTGTAAGTATTTCTATCCATTATAATGTACTTGATGAAATCACATTTAAAGTTGCCCTGTCACTTACATCCGTTTATTTGGGACATTTTACAGATGGCCGCATTACAGAGTCCATTCTATGGTGACAAAATGAATTTATACTCTCTCTGTAAGAAGATCGAGCAGTGTGACTACCCACCGCTTCCTTCAGATCACTATTCAGAGGAAGTGAGTAATTTTTCACTCCATGCATTCATCTGTTGCTCATTTTCCTTATGTCTGTATCTTACTAGAAATTTTTCTTCATACAGATATACAAATGATGAGGAGAGATGGAGAAATTGTACTTTTCATTTGTGTTCATTCTTTTGGACACTTGCTGTTAAATAGTTGACTCTGCAATTCATAATATGGAGTGGAACACCAACACAGCATGTGGTGTAAAATTGGCCTCTTTTAGGTGTGCTAAGAACAGTGGCTGACTTCATAGCATACTGAACACAGCTGAGGGCAGAATTAATGCTCACACCTAGGCTCTAGTTAATCACCTTATCTAGTGGCCCTGCTTAATAGGGCAACTCATTTTCACAGTCTCAGACTAACAATTTTAAGTTTCTTTGTTGGCAGAACTTCCCTTCCTTCCATGTTTTCCAAAAAATTGAAATGTCTCTTAGCTACCTACCTCTCACCTATTCTTTCAGCTTTACCCTTCCTCCCCTGCCAATACCTGCCCCATCACCACTACACTGCTGCAGGCAAATTCCTATGGGGAACATGTTTTGAGGTTATCACTGTGACATGTTAGAAAGTATATTGGATGGGATTAAAGATTGAGGAGGCTTTATCTTATTAAGATCTGCATCTAGCTAGTGCTTGCTTTGGTGACCCATTGAAATGGAATTGTTTGGGCTCTCCCTAACATCGGTTTTCAATAAGCAAAATATTTCCCAGTTAGGCTATTACATCGATTTTGCCAGTATTTTGAGGAGGATATTTGCAGAAGAGCTTTGTTTCAGGTTACTAAATGTGTCCACGTAACGCTTTTTGGAATGCTCACTGGAGAACTACCCAGAGGAAACACCGTCCTGAGCTAGGACATCTCACCTTCTCAAGAGCAACAGACTTTTGCCCAAGGAAAATGGAAAGAAGCAAAGGAAAAATGTAAAACAATTATAATGTTCAATCATTAGATAGTCTTGTCACTCTAGTTTGAAATAACTAGCAGTGGGTTTTAGTTTTATATATGGAAAATTGAATCAGTATAACTTGAATAATAAATATCTCTAAAGAATTTTTACCATATGTAAAGCATTTGTGGTCCTGGAATGTTATAAGTAGCTTTTTCCCTAGTAGTTTTGATACTGATAATCACTGATGCATGGTTTTCTGTTTCATAGCATTTGTATTCAGGTAATTAGAATAAACCTTTTAAGCAGTGATGATAATTTAGAAATATTATCTTTATTTGATGTTGATGCTATTATGTTAGCCATTTTTAATTACTATTTTGGGTATAGAATATAAATACAGCATTTCACAAAACCAACTTCAGAACTATAGGCCTGGAAATACAGTAGGGTGTGAACAATAATGCAAAATGATAGCAAAAATGTCAGGGGCCGTTCTTTGTTGTGTCATTCATGCTGTCTTCTTTTTTCCATGAAGCGCATGAATATTTCACATATCTGCATCCTCATCCCCTATTCTTCTTGACTAATTTTCAGACTGTCTGAATTTGCATTTCACATGGTAGCTGATTAGGAGATGCCGAGTGCAGCAGTGAAGCCTCAGCAGGCGGTTACCATGGTGACCTTCAGCAGGATTTTAATGATGATACCACTAGTGGTTCGTTGAAGTCGGCCTGCCTGCAGGGCTACTTCACTGCAGCTAAGTGTGAAGTTGGATATGCGGATTCTCAGCCAAGGGGCAAATATCAAAGTCTGGCCCAGATAGAAGGTCTTAGAGTTGGGAAAGAAAAATAGATTCCACTTTTTATTGTATTCTCTATAGTTACCAATTTCGAAAAGAGATATAAAGCAAAATATGTTATATGGTGTACTTTCCAAAAACGACAGTGTGATTCCTCATATTGGTAGAATCTGTTATTATACTGTGGTAAAGTAGAAAGTTATAATATCTAGGCAAACATGGAAACTAATTCTTACTAAAGAAATGAAATATAAAAAATACAGGCTAATAATGTTACTCTAATTTGTTCAATTATTTAGAAAAGTTCTCAGAACAAGAGTTTTGAAATGCACATGTGCTGATACATATAGTCTCTCCTTAAGAAGGAACTCAATTTGTTGGTAAAATAATTATTCAGAATTTATGGTAGAAAAATTCCAAACCGATTTGATTCTGCCATACATTAATGTTTTTTTATGTATTAGACACATTAGGTCTCTTAAAAGTGCAAATTCTCCTTTAATTTTCAACCTGGCACAAAATAGGAGACAGTGAAAAGTGAAGTATAAAGTTTTTAAACAGTGAGCTTTTAATTGTTAAGAGTGATTCTTGAAGTTGTTTTATAACCAACAGGATAACAGACTTTGTAATTGGAAAAAACAGTTTAAGCAGATGTATTTCCTATCAAATATCTATGAGGAAGTTTACCAAATTTATTTATTTACTGCTAAATATTGAAGACTACTGCCCAAACTAGGATCTGAAGGGAATATTTCATGAGAATAGTAACTATGCCTACCAGCCAGCCTCTCAGTGATAGGGAACCTAAGAACTGCACAAGATCTATATCCAGATATTGTCATTCCATTTAGAACTCAGAGTTTGAAAATATTTAAATTTTTAAGAAAATGTCGTATTCTATTGCTAAAACAAAAATATACTTGACTAATAATGAAAATCAAAAATGATAAGTGGCATCCTCTGGAAAAGTAAACCTGTATGTAAATCTTTCCTTTTTTAATTATGCTGACATAACAGTGTATGAATGATTAGTATTGTAGATTAAAATCTCAGTTGCACATGGATGATATCAGGAAATGTGCATTTTATGCTGCTAAAATATTTTTGTTTGCAAATGAACACCAATCTTTTGGTGTTTAATATTCTTTCCATATTCAGTATTGATCTCATTATCCATGTATCAGCAGGGAATTACTGTACTGAACAATGAAAATCTTAGATTGAAAAAATATTTTCCTTTAGCTATCTCTTAGTCTTAATTAAACTTGGAGTTTTTGGTGATTATGAAATTAATATCAGTGGATCAAACAGTTATTGAACATACACTGTGTACAAGGAATGATGACTCCCAAACTGATCTGAGTTTCTCAAGACTGGTGCATCATGGGATACTTTCTTTTCCCTTATCTCTACCAGGACAGATTCCACTAAAAGTCCCATGAATTTCCATGTTTTTGTGGATGTTGTTTCCTCTCCGTGAATTTCCCCTTACTCTGTCCTTTACCTTGTGAATTCATTCTCCTTAAAGCAAAGCTTGTACATCATTTCCTGCTCAGAGGTTTTCTTCAACGCCCACAAACCCCCATTTTTTTTTTTTTTTACCCATACCCCGCTCCCTTGGCAATCACACTGAACTGTGGCTGTTTCTTTGCATGTGTGACTCCCTGTCCAGTTGCTGCACCTGAGGATCAGTAACTTCTTTTTACCTGTGTAGCTCTAGGCACATTTTAAAAGGTCTAATGGTTCATTATTGATTGATTGGGGGAACTAGGGAGTAAAGGAGTGAGATGAGAAGAATAAATGAAAAAGAGAATGAACGAACGAACCAATAAATGACAATTGAGTGACTGTGAGAAACTTTTCCAAAGAAAAGTCTACCTAGTTAGGCAGAAAATGACTCAGAAGACAACCCAGAACATCTGATAGTTGTCCTTTATCAATAATTACCTGTTATGTGAATTTTTATTCTTATAAGCAAGCAGTATCATTCTGACATATTTAGTAACTTTTTACTGGGAAATAAGACAAAAGGGTTTTCCCCCTCAATTTCAGTATTTAATTTCTTTGGAGATACTAAAGTGGTCATCAAAAGTACATTTTCACTGTCACTCACTAAATTATTCTGTGATACGCTAAGTTAAAATATAGTTACATTGACAATTATTTAGAAAATATAAAATGCTTATTATTTAAAATTCCTAGTTTAAATGGAAAGGACACAACAAAGACTGAACAGAATTGTGCCTCAGTGGTTGCATTTGACACATTTCTCTTACAGGCTTGAGAGATTTGGAAGGAAGCTCTGAAAGCTGAATAAAGGGTTTCCATATGAAATGAGTAGGAGGAATAGGGTGATCTTGGTTTGAGAAAATAGGATAAAGCAAAATTAAAAATGTGAAAAAAATATTTTATGCAATAAAGAAACTTAAGCACCTGTAAATCATTGGTGAGATGGGTTAAACCATATTTAATAAAGTAACTATATTATTTTAACACTTCATGTTGATCTAAACTGACCTCTATGGGGGAGGTTTATGTATTTATCAGTAATTTAAAGTTTTTGTGTTCATAGATTTTTGGTGGATACCATGTTTATGTTTATCTTCTTACTAATATTTTTGAAACTTGCCAACTCAGTAGATATTACTACCTTCTATAGGTGAAGAAACCAAAACAAACTTCGGAATTAGAATTACTAAATCAGTAATCACTTTTCACATTATTTAATGTTTCTCTTGATTCATGTTAAATTTCTATTTGTTTTGTTCATTTATACTTCCAACCCACTGATAAGAAAAGTTATGTTTTTATTAAAAATTATTTAATGGGACTGTTTTTCAAGTACATAATATCTTTAAAAATGTCAATCTACAATGTCACATCCAAGCAAAAAACTAATGAAGAATGAATGAAATCTCATAAACTTCCACCTCATAAATGTTAATAAACCTTTTTTTTTTAAGATTTATTTATTTATACATACAAGCTGGGGTACATGCCAGAGGCATGGGGCAGCTAGAAGGGTTCACCAGAGACAGAGTGGGGAGCAGAACAGGCAGATCAGAAATACACTGCTGAGGGGAGCAGCGGGTGAGGCAGGAGAGGTCTGCCACACCATGTGGGAATCTCCCAGGCTGGGCGTCGAACTTGCATCACGCGCTGCCGGCAGCTCCACAGCTCAGCTCTCAACCACTGCGCCACCAGGGAGGCCCTAATAAACCTTTTGTTACATTAACCTCCCTGCCATTACTTTTTTTTTCTTTCTTAGTTGAGAAGTTGCCATAACACTCCCTCCTTGTTGTTTGACTTAGAGAAGTGGGAAGCTGTAGGGGACATTTTTTTTCCTTCTTTTGCACCCTTCCTGGAGTAGTTTTTTAGTGCATCTAGATATTCTTCCCTGCTGTTTCAGTCAGATGCATAAGAATTTCCGCCATCATTTTTGTTATTCTTGAGACAAGAAAAGTTTTGGTTTTTCCAACTTATTTAAAATATAAGGATTTTAAAGCATAATATTCTTTCTACACTTGATTATAGAATAACAGAATAATAATAACTTTTGAATTGATCTAAGCTGATTTCAGATATTTCTAGGTCGTTGTACGATATAAATATATTTACATGGCTTTAAATGAAATGGGAATAATAAAATTTTGAACTTTTGAAAATACCATGTAACAGTTTACCTGTTACTGCAATAAGGGCAATGGCATGGATCCCATTTTACATATGAGTAAACAGAGACCCAGATCATGTCAAAGCAAATACTAGACTCTAGGATGGGGGACCCTGGTGGGTCCTCATCCCCACTTTGCAGCATTCCACTTCTTGTGCTAAAAGAACACACTGCCTGCAGTAAACTTGCAGGTGCTGTGTGAGTCAGCATTTCTAATCAACCCTTAGAGTTAGCAATTTTTCATCTTTCTCTTCCCTTTTTTTCCCCTCTCGACACCATGTTTTATCCAGACTCTCCTTCCCTAGATGGGCCCATGCCCATGTTCCAGGGCAGAACCTTTATTCCACCTTTTCTCAGAACACTCTTCTGCATTGTTATTACTCGGGCCTTTTAACATTGGAGGAAAGGATGAGGAAACTGCAGAGGACAGGAAATTATTTTTACCTGTTACAGTATGTGAAAACTACTACATGTGTTTCAAATATAGTATTAAATGTTGATCCATAATATGCTAAACAAAATGTTATAATTTGTCATGACTTTATTAATACTTTATTTTCCAAATGGTAAATGATAAGGAAAGGAAAATACTAAATAAAAGCTTTGAATTTTGTAACTGTTTTTTTAACCTCACATCTATAAATAATTTCTCTGTATTTAAATTCAGAATATGCTTAAGGAAGCTTTTTAAGCAAGTTGAGTCAATAACAAAAAATATGACCTTTGTTTTCACTGGTAAGAGAACTGTTTTATGTAAATAAGAAACAAAAAAGATGAAAGTGTCAGATAGAGATTATTTTTGCATTTATGGAAGTAAAGCTATGTTTGTAAAACTTTTTTCTTTGATCAGCCTAAATAGTTTTGTTTTATACCTGCTAGATTCACAAACTTTAATAGAACCATATAAATTCTCTGGAGTTGTTACTGGATATTAACCTATGTTACTTTGGTGCAGGGAGATTCTGCCTAATACATTCTCCCAATAATATGTAAATATTTAATATTTAAATAATATTTAAATAACATTTAAATAATACTTAAATATTTTAAAATATTTAAATAACATTATGGCACAAATATATTGCACAAATAATGTTTGAAGCTAAATATGTTTTCACAAATATTGCTGTAGTTCTTACAATTATGTAATCCAGTGAATACTGAGATGACAGTAATTCACTTTAATATGTAGAAAGATATTTATAATAAATATAATACAGAACTGTGCCATTATTTAATAAAATTGGCAACATTGGTTATTATCTCAAAACACTGTTGATATAATTGCCTTCCTAAAAATGGTTTTGGTAAGGGAGATATTGTCTTCATTTATAATATCAATTGACCACCTTACTTAAAGTTGCCATATAAGATGAGCTCTTTAAGCTTTGAATACCGTGTTTTTGTTTAAAAATATATTTAAGCAGGCCCTTTGTTCACTTGTGCTTCTGAAGTGACACTGGGGACCTGCTCCTTGAAGACATGAATCCAGAACGGTGCCCTATATTTCACATATCCTGTGGGATCCTATAAAACCATGTAACTTTCTGTAAGACTTTCACAGTTTTCAAAAGACACACTGAATGATCTTCAGTTGTGAAATATAGACGTTACATTAGCTTATATCTGTGTCAGATTGCTTTCTTTCTCGCTCTTCCTCTCCCCCCAAGTCAGTCACTAGTGACACTTTGGCATACAAGTTGGATACGCCTAATCATTTTGTATAAATATCTAAAGCTCCGAAATATAGTGCACTTTAATGTATTAGACCCACTTTGGGGTACTAAAATGTGTCCTTGGATAGATGGAAATTGGGTATATCTTGGAGGCTGATATAACATAATTGGTCTCAGAGGGATTAAGATGGGGGTGAAAAAGAAACAGTACCAATAGCACCAGTCTTTATTATTCTATTGAGAATTGTGTTAGTGACCTGAAGCTATAATGCACAAAGAGCCCTATTGTTATTACCTGTACGTGACTGAACTTGATACGTAATTGGGTTATCCCCTCACAACAATGACTGTGAACACTGTCTTTTTGTGAATATTTCTGAAACTGTCCTATATGCTTTGAAATATCTTTAGAAATAGGTAGATCAAAATATAATAGTACTTTTCTCCTTTATTGGAAACAAATATTCATTCATATGACTTAAAATTTCATGATCTTTCAGAGATGTCATACAAGATCCATATTATTTTTACTTTATATGCTTTTTCTCATTTAAATGTTTCAGTAAACAACATTAAAAAATTAAAAAAAAATGTTTCAGTGTTGCTTTTTAAATTCCCTTAAGCACCTGAATTTAACTGTCTTTTCTTACCTGATTTGGGCATTTGCATTTTCAAATCTTAGTTTTTGCCCTGTTTTTAACTTGTTATATAAAACAATATTTTTAGGAAAAAAATACATATTTTTACAAGTATGCTTAAAGTCATGCATACAAACATTTTGAGACACTATAAACCATAGATATTTACTTTTTATTAATGTTATAGACTGGTTTTGAATTTATTCTATAGTGTAAAGTAATAAATGGAAAGTTAATTTCTCAAATCAAATAAGATTCTGAGCAAGTGATTGCCTAATAATGTTAGAAAATGAAACCAGATATATAGGAATACATATATACAGCTCTTGAAGTTATTACTTGAACATATGTTTTCCAACAAGCTGGATAATAATACAGTAGTTAGAATCACTGCAAAGTACTGGATAAACGTTAAGGATTTTTATAATAACTTCTTTCTTTCACAGATTTGCAGGAACTTTTGAAAAATGGTAAGACTAATATTAAAGGATATCTAAGATAATTTTATTTTGATTATTTAATGTCTGACTTTCTGAATAGGAAACTTAGAGGCATTTTTTTAAATGAGTATCATTGTTTTACAACACTGTGATTAAGAGGTGTAGGGTCACACTCTTTCAAGATGTATATTACAACTCTACACCTACCACCAAGGCACCATTAGAGGGATTTTTTTTTTTTTAATGATCCATCAAGTTGCTACGTAAGTATAAAGAATTTGTCCCATATTAAAATTCATGGGTCAAAATTAAAAAGTACACTTTATTTGTTTGGAGGGAGTTACTGTCACTTTAATGAATGAGTCATATTGGAAATCACAGTGAACAGTCACTGTAGTCATAATACCAAGCTGAACATTTTTGTGTCATCACTCAAGTGTCTCATAAATAAAGTAACCCCTGTTGAGAGTTTTGCAGAACCCTAGAGAAAATGTTTTGATGTGTATTTTGATTGGAGTTGGTCTATGAAATAGGAGAGCAGATCCATTAATTTTAGAAACAAGATGGCCTGAAAACTATCTGGAAGATCAGCCCACCTGTGTGCAGGGATGGCAATGAGGGAACCTCCAGACCAAGTTAGGATTTGCCTCTGGCAACATAGCGAACTGCGTTTAAAAGCCTGGACTCTGAAGCTCTGCTGCTTTGGGTCAAATCCAGGCTGTGCCCTTTACTGTCTTGTGTCCTTGGGATTGTTGTTCCTCTGTAAATGTGTCTTGAGCGGTGACCCACTGCATGGAATTGTTACAAAGACTGAATAAGTTAAAACATGTAAAAGTGCATAGCATGGTGCCTTATTCATAATAGGTATTCAATGAATATCAGCTTTTAGGAAATGGTTTTCTCTGCTCTTGTCCTGGAAGTAGCCCTTAGTTGAAGCCCACAGTTGTGTGATAGAACATAAGAAGATGTCTTTTGATCTGAAATTGTTCAGGGCCTGTATTCTTAATGTCCACTGAAAACTTTGAAAAATACTAGTTTCCTTGAACATCTCAATAAGTACCACAACATCTGTTGTGTCCGCTAGCTGCAAAATTCTCACCCTCAAGTGACAAGTGAGTCAGCCTGTTATCTGTGGCTATTTAGCAACTGAAAATATGGAGACTCTGGCAAAGTTTTTCTCTTCCTCTGATTAGTGACTTTTAAACCCATTCTACTGTCTCTTAGTATAAGTCCTAGTTTCTAATAGCTGAGTGACTGTTTTATCCTATTCATTATAGCAGAGGCACAGATAGCTCCATTTAAAAGTCAAATGATACTATACTTTTATATGTGTTAAAGGAAGAAAGGATGAGCTGTGGCCTTATTTATATAATGTAAAATGTTATCTGGTGTGACGAGAGACTAGATGCATGTAAACTTAAATTTTTAAACCAAATTATTAAAGTTGAAGGCATAAAACTTTTGTATGGCTGTTAAATAAAAGTAAATTAGTTGTTGTCGTTTTTCCCCTTGTTTTGTCAAAAGACTGTTGCAACTGTTCTTTTTCCTCTACTAGGTTAACAGTTCAATTTTTTTGTTATTTATCTTTTTGTCTTACTGTGGTATCACAATGTGGTTTTTTTTTTATTGAAGTAACATTGCATTACAACATATGTTTAAGATAGGCATCACTGAAAAATCAAGGTCTGTATACTACATTAAGTTCATCACTAAAATTTAAAACTCCAGTAATTACCTCATATATATATCAAGAAAAACTACATCAAATTAAGAATTCAAGCCTATATAAGTCTCCCCATTTGTATTTATAGTCCCCTCATTTTTTTCAAAAAGGATTTGAGATTATTTACAGTAAAAAATATAATTTACAGGTTATTAACATAGAACTAGGAGTACAATTCAGAACTGGGGAAAGAAGGGACTATAAATCTGCCTGCTCTATTGGCTAATCAGGTGCCTGTGGTTGAGCTTGTCATTTGGTTATTGCTTCCTTTCAGTTTGGGCACAAAGGGAAGCAGTAAGCAAATTACTTCTGCTATTAAGGAGGAAATATCCCAGTTCTACGAAGACAGAGGTTTCCCCTCTTGTGGTAGAAATATCCCATATAAGGATCTGTGAATAATGTATCAGACAGTGTCTTCTACTGCTGTTATAGAGCAAATAGCTAAGTGATTTTTGATGAAAGCCAAAAGCAAACAATAAAGCATGGCTTTGGAAAGGTGGTTTGGCAGTGGGATAAACTAATGTACTTCAGGATACAGCCTTCTGGGGATCTAATTTTATTAAAGGTTAGAACTTAAATTATCCAAAGTTGTAAAGATGGATTTTATCCCTTACAAGGTCTTCCCTAAATTTAATTCTCTTAGCAAGAGTTTCATAGAAGCTATGTGACATGTTTTTCCAGTACTCTTTGAACATTCAAATCTTTGAATATTAATTCAAACCTTAATATACTCTTTGACAAGGACCTGAAGAGATGGATTCTGTTCTGCTCATTTGCTTAAGGGAAAACAAATAGCAAATCAGGTTGACACCCTTGATTAAAGTTGATGCATCTCATGTCATCACTTTGTTCAGTGGACAGAAGTCAGACCAACCTCTGAGTGGAATAAAAGCACCTTAGATGTTACTCTCTCCGTTACTATGATGACCACCTTATAACTAGTATTTCCTGTTAGTCCCTAGTTGCTCATCTCCGATAACCTTAAACTAGTCGTGATGCTGTCTAGTCATTGCACATTAAGCTGTGTGAGACATCTGAGGAATTCAAACCAAATGGCCAATTAGGTGGGGGATTGCAGTACTTTAAAAATAAATGTGAAAAGACTGTGAAAGATTTTGTGAAATATCAAATCCCATGTAAATATGAAATTTTTAAAATCCAGAATACTTGCTCTAAGTTACCACAGAGAATCACATAACTCACAATTATATTCAGTATAGCTTAATGTCTTTTCATTTGTGCTCTCTCCTTTTATCTTTTTAGTCTAGATATGAGGAGAGTCACAGAATCCATTTACAATATACAATTCAGGTGTAACTGTTAAACCTAAAATTCAGGAATTCATGGTTGTAGTCATTTCCTCTAACATGATACCTTCAAATCTGCCCCTCTTACCCTCTCGCCATCTCTCTTCCCTGTGTGTTACCTTCCTCTGTTCCTGGTGCTAATGGCAGCAACTCCTTTCAAATACTCTGGGAAGGACTTCTGAAGAACAGTGTTCCTTACCGGGAGTTCTTAGAGAAACTTAATTGAGCATTCTTTTGGTATCACTCTCTTTATGTTCAGTCTTTGACTATGTCAAGAAAATGTATACTGAACTCTGTTCGAATGATCTCTCTCTTGCTTAAATACTGATTTCCTGTTGCCTCTATTAAAGGTTCTAAACTCCTCACATCTTTCTTTTTAATTTGGCCTCAGTTTATCATTTCACCCCTGGTGTTCCCCATCCAATCAGAAGTACTTGCTCTGGCCTTCGCACACCTCACATTTCCTTGGCTCAGCACATGTGTTCTTCTGTTACCTCTGCCTAGAATCCTCTCTCCCCTTTCCATATTAGAGCTGTGTTTATGCTTCACACCTCAGCTTAGGGGCCACAACCACAAAACCTGTCCTTTGTCTCTCAGCCTGAATTATACATTGATTCTCTCATTCATCCTGCATGACAGTGAGCACTGGCCATTCATCAGTCTCCATCCTTCAGATGAATTTAGTTTACTAAGAGAGCACAGCTATTCGGTGAAGTATAGTTAAGTATTATGAAGGCCTTAATAAGTGATCGTAAAGCATACAATGGGAGTGAAGATATTGGTAATGTATGACAATAGGGTGGTTAGTGTATTTGGCTTTCCAGAAGGCAGTGAGAGGCCACTGAAATGCTTTGTATTGAAGTATGGTCAGTTTGGTGTTTATGCAAGGCTAGGGAGAGCAGAAAAAAATTGTAGGCAAGGCTTTTCCGGGAGTGTAACAATGGAGACTGTGCTTAAGAACAAATGGAAGATTTTTTAGCTTTCAGGAGACAGTGAAACTTGGGTGTGATGGCTAGGCAGGTGGGGAAAATTGTGATAAGTTGTCTTGTACAAATTGCAGATTTCTGGCTTGAGAAATTAGAGTCACTGCCGACGATAGTAAGAACTTGTTTGGGAAGATAATTAGTAAGATCTCAGTTCTGAACATTATGATATGAGGTATTTGTGGATAGATATGCTCAGAAGGTAGTTGGAAATAAGTGACTGGGGCCTCTGGGGAGGACTGGGCTGAAGACATGTGTCTGTGTTGCTCAGTGTGTGGGTAGTTTTTGAAGCTATGGGAGTAAATGAAGTTGTTCAGGGTAAGAAAGCAGAGTGAAAAGGAAAAGAGGTAAGTAGAGGAAAGAACTTGGGAGCATACCAGTATGAGGAGGGTTGTCAGAAGATAAACCTGCAAAGGAAACTAGGAGAGAGAAGAAAACCAAAATGGTGCCATGAGCCTGAGGAGGAAACTCCCAGCAGGGATGCGAACACAACGCCAGCTACGTGAGAGGCGACAGAGTAGAGCTATTGGATTTAGCAGTTGGCATATACTGCTGATTGTTGCCAATGCAGTTTCTTCAAAGTACTGGTAGGGAGTAGAGGAAATGAGAAATTGATTTTAGAGGACTTAATTTAGTAGGCCAAGGAACTTGGTAGGGTAAGTATGGTTTTTCTCACCTGAAAAGTCTTGGCCGTAAGGCAAATAAATTAGGGACAGTAGTTAGCAGCGGTTTTATACACTTTTTCCTTTAATCTGAGAGAGACTTAACTGTACTAATAGATGATGATGAAGAATCAGCAAATGAGGAGGAATTGAAAATATAGAAGAGGAACGTTAAACTCATTCACTCATTAAATATTCATTCAGGTCCAACTGATATGTGTAAGGATTCAGATTCTGAGATTCCAGTGATAGAATTGAGAATATGAAAAAAAAACTCCTTGGACCATAAAATAGCAAAGATGACTCAGATATAGATAGGTTTGAAAGTGTTGGGGTAAGAGGCTGAGGAAGCATAAGCGAATTGTTTGGATTTCCTGTGGGGGGGAGGTCAGGGCGTGGATGGGAGGGGGTCAGCAGGACATGCCCACAGGCAGTGAAGTGAAACTCAGCATTGTGGGGCTTGGTCCTCATCAGGCGTAACATTTGGGTTGCAAAACAGTCTCCAAGGACCAGCTATATTTGGAAACCTGAATCTGGTGATGCCAGACTGTGGGTTGCCTGGGATTTTCTCTAGAAGTCCCTAACTTTTCAGGATAGATATAGGAAAGAGAGAAAAGATTGATTAGTAATGGAGCTGCCAAAGAAACGGTTAAAGAATTTTGTTGTGCAGTCTAGACTGGATTCAAAAGGAGAGGATTGAGTGGGAAGAAGGGGGCTGGAAATGGGCTAAGTCAGAAATCGTAGTGCAGCCGGCTGAGGAAGGGTGAGAGGCCTGGCAGGACAGCAGCTTGTGCTGACTTTTCTTAGCTGCCTTGCAGTATTTTGAGGAATAGGCTGTGCTTTTCGAGGCCGAGACTAACCAGCATGAAAGTGAGTATGACGGCCTGGTAATCAAGAAACGTACTGGACAGGGCATCCACATGGATGTCACAGTGACCCCGGTGACAGCTGCAGTCCTTGTACTGTCTCCCTGGTGTCCTCCATGAAGCAGGTGGAACAACTGAGAGGGAAATGAATGCAGGAAGAGGAGGATAATCATTGCATCCACTGGGCAGAGTCTTTACCTCTGACTGTCTCACTCGATCTCTTGAGACACCTATCACTTTGTAATTTATAAACAGAATTATTTATATGAGTTTCTCAGTCTCCTGTTTGTTTCCTTGTTAATCTTTCCCCCCTGCTAGATTGCAAGCTGTATAAGGGCAGGTGACATGTATATTTCATTCACTGCTTTATTCCTCCACCTAATAAAGTGGCTTTATTGAAGGAATGAATGGCAAGGGAGAGGAGGAAGAGTCAGGTTGTCAGGAAGGAAAATGAGTCATTTCCTCACTTCTCAACCTAGACAGTAAGCCTTCCTTTGTGGGCAGGTGGTTCAGTATATAATTAGTGCCCCCAAATGGCAACATACTCTATCTGAAAAAGAGTAGATCCTCTGGAAATATTGGTGTGGCAAATGCTTGAGTCAATGCTGAAACTTTAATTTTATAGGGTTTTGGTTTCTTATTTTGCTACATGTTTATTACTTTAAAAAGTTTAGGGAAATAAGTGTATCAACATAAGTTGATTATCAACATTACCTGATTCCTAAATATAGTGAGGGATGCATATTTTACATCTCATTTTATATTGTGACAAATTAATAATTCCTCTCAAAAAGAAAAATCTTAAAGACAAAATAAACTACATTTCTAGTGGAGATTAAGCCACATGATGTGGGGAGGAAAGCGAACTGCATTGTGCTGGCTCTTGTCTCCTGAGGGATTTCTGGTTTGCTGTCACCCGGAAGGGTTAGGGAAGCAAGGCTCACTGCTGCTCCCTCTCCTCACCCTTTACCTATTCTTTATCTCCTTTTTTCATTCCTAGTTCTCATCTTATACTCCGGAGGCTAGAGAACCACTGCCTTTTTAGATAAACTGCATCATTTCATCTCCAATCTGGAGTGGTGTCTCCTCCCAGCAGGAGATCTCCAGGGCCCACCATTTGCTACATTCAGTTGGAAGTCTCACCCTATTCTGAACTTAGAAGGCAGGAAAAAAGGATTTCAGGCCAGCTTGAAGGATGTGGCAGCTTTATTCAAGGAATTGCTATTGCACCTACTTGTGTTCTGGTTAAGCACCGTGACATTTTGGACCACAGTTTTCCTTTCATCATTTCTGCTGCTGCTTTTTTCTTTAAGATTTTTATTTATTTTTGCATTGAAGAACTGGAGTGTAGGCCAGAGGTGCCAGGTGTGAGAGGATTCACCATAGACAGAGTGGGGAGCAGAACAGGCGGATCCACTGAAATACACTGCTGAGGGGAGCAGCAGGCGAAACAGGAGAGGTCTGCTGCGCCATATGTGGGTCGGCTCCCTGGCCTGGTATTGAACTCAGTAGTAGTGATAGTACTGAGACTTAACCCCTAGGCCACCACGGAGGCCCTTTTTCTGCTTCTTTTACCC
Organism: Scalopus aquaticus; assembly: GCA_004024925.1. Lineage (NCBI taxonomy): Eukaryota > Metazoa > Chordata > Mammalia > Eulipotyphla > Talpidae > Scalopus > Scalopus aquaticus. The sequence goes on along the minus strand of PVIJ01007177.1, from coordinate 39,232 downwards.
TTTTTCATTTCTAAGGAAATTGATTGCCTTTTAGTATACATTATCTTTTTAAACGTGACTATTGTTATAAATGCTTTTCCTACTGTTTTCTGCATTATGTATAACTGGATGCATTTTTTTTTCTCATTTTAATAGGGAAAATGCCAACCTTTTTCTTATTTAAATTTCTCGTAGGTCACCACTCTAAAATGCCTGTGTCTTACTGTGCCCCTTAAGGACATTTAATGCTATTCTCTGCTCTGTTACAAAGAATGAAAATGCTCAGACCCTCTCAGTAGATGTAACATCACTGTCAGCATTGTCAAATTTCCAAATGTGAAGTTGAATCATTAAACTTCACTCTAGGTGAATCATCATTTTAGGAATTAGAGTTAGAAGAGCCCTTAGTGGTCATCTGTTCCAACCTTCCTACTTAGCAGATGAAGAAATAAATCTCCAGAGACAGTGACTGCCTAATCTCGACCAAGTGCCTTGCACCAGCTGTTTTTGCACCACACTCACTGTTCTGTCTCCCCCCAAACCCCCTAGACTGGGGAGCTTCATACACACTTGCTTCAGCATGACATTTCCCAGTGACATTAGCCTTCCCCATAGCACTATTAACAGATGTAGTCCACAAATATTATCACATTCATTTCCTCTAGATGAAAGTTATTTTTATGATAGAAATTGAGAACTATGATGAAATGGTACAAGTAATTTTTTAATTTATTAAATGTTTATATGCTGACCAGAGGGAGTTAATGCAAGTTTGCAAAGTAGCTAAACTATTCCTAATGACATGCTTACAAGGCAAAAGGAACTGGCTCTTCCTCTTGATTTGGCTTATGTTCTGTGAAAGATCATGTGTAGTGTTACAAAGACACATCATTTCATAGATTGATGGTAGTTAGAATTACGTATGAAATCCCATGTTCTTCCACTCGGTGGCTCTGGGATCAGAAGGGAGGATGTTTCTTGACTCATTAGGCTGTGCCTTTTCCCCTGCAATGTAAACAAGTAACCTCTATTCTGTCATCTGTACAGTGATCACAGTAATATTACTACATACAGTTGAGGATTCAAATGCTCCTTAGAATTTCCTTGCTTGTAATCTTTTATTCTTTGTTCATTGTTTATTGTGTTATTTTTTATTGAGGTAACATTGGTTTACAACACTATATGATTCAGAGGTAGAGACCCATACTTCTTCAGATGTATGTTACCACCCTACACTACCATCAAGGTACCCATAATCCTCTGCCATAATCCATTGAGCCTCTTTTCACTTTTTTGCACTCCTGTCTTCCCCCTCTAGTAGCCTCAGTTCCACAGTCAGTTCTAAGATTTGTTTTGGTTTAGTTTTGTCCATTCCTTTGTTTTGTTTCTTTGTATTCCACATATGAGTGAAATCATCCAGTGTTTGTCTTTTTTTTTTTTCTGATTTATTTTGCTTAGCATAATCCCCTCTAGTTCCATCAGTGTTGCTGCAGATGTCAGAAGTTCATCTTTTTTATAACTGAATACTGTTCCATTGTGAATATATATCAAATCATTGTAGTCCACTTATCCATCTTTGACACGTTGGTTCATAACTTGGCAATTGTAAATAGTGCATTTATGCAGACAGAAATGCATATATCACTTTGAATTAGTGTTTTGGCATATTTTAGGTAGATAGCTAGGAATGTAATTCTGGATCACCTAGTAGACTTATTTTTAACTATATTTTGAGAAACCTCCATCCTGTTTGTCATAAAGGCTGGACCAGTTCATATTCCTACTAACAGTGTACAGGGTTCCTTTTTCTCCACATCCTCACCAACACTTTTTGTTTCTGGTCTCTTTTATACTGGCCATTCTCACAGGTGTGAGGTGGTCTCTCATTGTGGTATTGATTTGTAATTCCCTGATAAATGATGATGAGCATTTTTTATGTGCATTTTTTATGAGCATCTTTATTTGTCCATCTGTATGTCTTTGGACTTCTGGGTTCTTCTGCCATTTTGATTGGATTATTTGTTTCCTTGTTGAGTTATATGAGTTCTTTGCAGATCTTGGATGTCAAATATATGATGTACAAATATTTTTTCCCATTCTATAAGGTGTCTTTTGTTTTAATGATAGTTTCTTTCACTGTTTTTAGTTTGATGTAGTCCCAGTTGTTTATGTTTGCTTTTGTTTCCCTTGTCTTTCGAATTGAGTCCCCAGAGACATCCCTGAAACCAGTGTTGTGGAGTGTTTTGCCTATTTTATGGTTTCAGATCTTACAGCCAAGTCTTCAGTCCTCTTTGAGTTAATTTTGTATATTATGTGAAATAGTGGTCTAGTTTCATTCTTTTGCATATGGCTGACCAGTTTTTCCAGTACCATTTGTTGAAAAGATTTTTCTTTCTCCATTGTGTACTCTTGGCTGCCTTATTTTTAATTTAGAGGAGTGCTTTTCCCCTCCAATTCTAATCTAACATAAACAAACACTTTTTCTATATTTTTATGTAATGACTAATGATAAATGTATGTGATAACATCCTATCCTAATTCCGCATATAAATGTATATATATATATATAAAACTAATTATGAAAGTTTAAACTTACAATCAAGAAAGTAAGTTTAGATCAAGTAAATGTGTATATATCTACAGTTAATTTGGAACTTTATAGTTAAAAATTACTCTTGTTTTTAGTTAGCTGTCTTTTGATTAATCACTGAAAGTTAATACGGCCATTTAAAGCCTCCTATTGTGGAAAATACTTCTTGCTTGACATTAATACTTCTTAGAACATTCAACTAATTATAAAATCACTGACAACAGGCATTTTTGTTTCTAATCAAATGAACTTTTAGTCAGAAAATGTACTTTTCTATTTTTCTTGTGAATCTATAGATATTTAGAATTTCTTTACTCCTAGTTATGAACTGAAGTGGTCTCTTAAGGGTGTTATTTTTCTCTCTTGGCAGCTACGACAGTTAGTGAATATGTGCATCAACCCAGACCCCGAGAAGCGACCAGACATCACCTATGTTTATGACGTAGCAAAGAGGATGCACGCATGCACCACAAGCAGCTAAACACGTGGAAGATCATGAAGAACATAACCAAAATAATTTAAGTATTTTTGTGCAAATCATACCTCCCTGTTTCTGTCTGGGTGTTAAGATTAATATTTCAGAGCTAATGTGCTTTGAATCCTTAACCAGTTTTCATATAAGCTTCATTTTGTACCAATTTATTTCACCTTCTTGCAAAACCCCAAATGCCTTTGGAATAATCAAATTACATGTTAGGAGAATAAGTAAAATGTAATGGTGTTTAGTGGCTATAAGTTTTCAGGCCTACGAGTTTTCTGCTGATAAATTTGTGTTCAGATAGACTCTCAGTGCCAAATATTTGCAGGTGCAGCCTGGCACTCATCAGGGTAGGCTCCCCAGATGGGAAAGTCTGAACATGTGGTTCGTTTGCTTTTCAGTCATTTATGGACATTTGGGATGAACACAATTGTGAACTTTTGTGATAACTTTATTTGTAACAGTTTGAAGTATGTGTTTTAGTTCTTAGCATTGTAGCTTTCAAATATAATTAAGATAAATGTAGACATACACTATTTGAGAAGCATTTAAAATTCTTTGCTTATACAATCAAAATGCAACTTTTAAATGTGAAAAGATTTGGGGACAAAATGTGAGTCAGACACTGAAGAGATTTTTGCTTTATTTTGTTTTAATATCTTTGATAGTTTCTTTGCATGGAAATGGTATAAATGAATCCATTTAAAAAGTGGTTAAGGATTTCTTTGACTGATGTGATAGTAATTTTGAAACTTGCACATTGCCCGAGCTTTTTTGTGTTTTTGCTATTGTTTGTACATTTGAAAAATATTCTTTGAATAATCTTGCAGTACTATACTTCAATTTCTTTATAAATTTAAATGCTGTACTCATAATTGTACACTGTAGTGTAAGCATATGTTTTATTCTTAGATTTTATTGAAGTTCTGATTGGTCCCCTTCAGAAATTTTTTTATATTCTTCAAGTTACTTTCTTATTTATATTGTATGTGCATTTTATTCATTAATGTTTTCTGAATATAAAACCTTTTAAAAAAATCTTTGGTATACCAACACTTTCCCTGGATTGAAACATTTTTTTAAACTTAAAAAAATTGGCCTACTCTGTGTGGATGGATGTATTTTGCTTTGTTTGAGAGGAAGAAAGGATGTATGTTGCACCGTACCTGTGAATGTTGATACAGCTTCAATTCATTGGACGAGGTTGTAATTTTAGAACATGTTTGAAGAAGTGAAAACTAGCCATTGTTATCACAGCCAGAATTTTTATGAGATTAACATTTCTGTTGAGAAGCTTTTAAACAAAGTACTGTATTCATGAGTGAAGATGACAGAGATGATAACGCTTCATTTACTTTAAGGAAATGGTCAGAGTTTCATAAATACTGTTGTGAAGATGTGTTTTCCCTGAACGACTTCCTGTTAGTGGTGACCATTTAATTCCTCACAGCATTGTGAAGCCAGAGGGCTGAGTGGCAGGCGCCACCACATGACCTTGGCATCCATAATCCCGCCGACATGAAGACCTCGTGTTCAGAGAACACCTGCCTTTCGCTGATAAAAGCGCTGCTTTTGTTTTTTTATATAAGTATCTTTCCTACAGTCATTTGAATACTTTCAAATAATTTGTACACTTAAAAAATGTGTAACGGGCAAAAAATACAAGCTATTTTTTCCCCAAAACTTAATTATCTTATCAATCAGTCATTGTATCTGAAGGAAATTTTATCTTAGGATAGGCAGGTGAAACCTGTTTGATCTTACTTGAAGGCTGGGTGAATTGTTCTTTCCAGATTCTAATGACTTAAAAATTTTTTATTGAGCACCCAGAGAGCTAGCTCTAGTAGTAAGAATAAAATTGTTTTAGTTGACCATTGCTGTCATGTCCATTTTAATGTAATTTAATTGATTGTGATGGAATGTTCTGTGGTTGAAACAGTCTTTTTCTTGCAATATTTAAAAATACACAGTTCTAAAATGCATTAGCTTACCTGCTAACAGTGACTTTTAAGCAAAGATTTAAGTTTTTCTTTTAGTGAATCTGCTAAAGGAAATAGCTGGGAAGAATTGAATGATCAGGGAAATCCATTATTTTCTACATGTGGAAACTTTGTTTCTGATATTGTATCCTTTTTATCCAACTGTTTATATTTTTCCTGAAACCACTGTGTAAAAATTTTAATTTAGAATGGGATCATTTCAGAGAATTATGAAGATGATTAGAAGTTTTAATTTTTATAATCACCTACAAAATGCTCTCTTTATATTTCTGTTTATAAATAAATTTTGTATTGATTAAGTAAAACATTTAAATTGACTTGAGAATCAGTAAAATGAAAGGTACATTTGATTCTAGACCTTATTTAACCATTGGTACAGGTTACCCAGGGGATACTGAGGGGTAACTTTGTTTTGTATGCTGAGGTTTAGGAATGGTGGATGAAGGGTACCCCAATATAAATAAAGTGCTCAACAATGTGCAATGATTGTAAATTTAGTAAGATATTTCATGAATGCTTTGCCATTCTCCATAGTATCTATCACAAAACACCTTTCCTGTATCCATATACTTTAGGTGTTGCTGTTAACATTTACATGATATTTATTTTAACCAAAATGTTATTCATATTAAATGTCTTTTCTTTAAAATGAATGTATTATGTTTATAACCCACAATTACATAATTATCCTATGCCTTATATTTCAATAGTACTGTAATATGGACTTTTTGTGAAATACTTTTATTTTGTTATGCTTCAAATACACATACTAAAAGATTCTGTTACTAGCTTTGAAAATTATGTATAATATCCTAATATAAATAAAATATAAAATTTAAAAAATGAGTACAATAAAATTTTTATGTATCTGTCATCTTTTTCTCCTAATACCTACCATTGTTTATTTCATTTACCACTTAACCTACAGTAACAATTTTTACTCATTTCCATAACTTTTCATTTTGGAGAAGCCTGAGAATTTAATCAGTGGAGAGTGATTAGCAGAACTTAAGCCAAGCCTAAGAAATAGTTTTTAAAATATATATTACACAAGGAACATTTTCACATGTTCCTAGTCTCTTTGTACATAAATTTCCATCTTTGAATTAAAAAAAATGCTAAAAGGTTAAAATAAAATGAATAGCCATCTTTCCACTTTGAACCATGACTCTAAAACTTAGGTGCCATTCCACTCCTATCACTGTAATATGCTTCTAATACGCATAGCTTGGATGTTCTTTTCACATAATTGAGGATTGCTGCTGTGCCTGAAAATATAAACTCCTTTTATATTGATGTAGCATTTGTTTAAAATACTCTATAAGTTTCTAGAGTACAGCTTCACACCTTGATAAAGGTATCTACTGGTTTTCAGCCACCACCATTCACTGCTATCAAATTGACCTCATCTACCCTTTCCTCCCACCAATTACCCCTCTCCTCTGGTAACCACCATTTTGTTGTTAGAGTTTTTGTTTTGTTCATTTGATTGTTCTGTTTCTTTATATTCTACATATGAGTGAAATCATCTGATATTTGTCTTTGTCTTTCTGACTTAATTCACTTGGCATCGTCATCTCAAGACCCAACCATATCACCTAAAAGAGGAGTTCATCTGTTTTGCAGGTGAGTAAATTTAATGGGGTAAAATCTGCTATGCTGGTGATAGAATAATGGATATACCTTATATATCAGGATCGCATTAGATTATGGTTGAAACTAGCTAACTTTATAACCTGTAACATTGAAAAATCATTTGTGTGTGTGTGTGTGCGTGCATGTGTACATATGCGTATGTGATTGTAGAGTAATAGTAACTTTTAGCCATAAGAAAATACTGGCCCAGGGTCCTCCCTAGTGGCACAACAGGTTAAGTGCAGCGCTGTGGAGATGTTGGCAGCTGCGGTGCGAGTTCGATGCCCTGCTTGGGAGATTCCCACATGGTGCAGCAGACTTCTGCCTCACCCGCTGCTTCCCTCAGCAGTGTATTTTGGTCCATTTGCCTGTTCTGCTCACTCTGTCTCTGGTGAACCCTCTCACCGCCACACATCTCTGGCCAGTACCCCAGCTTGTATGCATGAATAAATGTTAAAAAAAGAAAATACTGGACCAGTTATAAATGGACTTGCACATCCTCAGATCTTGGTATCCATGTTGCTTTGAACCCATCCCCATGGGACAAAGGATGACTGTCATTAAGTTTTCAGGGAGTCAGAAGTAAAAACAGGATGTTCAAGTGTCCACTCTATATGTTATTTGTTGGCATATATTTATCTTTTACTAACATATCCGCAACAGTCTGAAATGTATGTTTGAGTACCTCCATTATCATCAAGAGGACAATCTTTGTCTCATTTCCAAGATCTGCGTTTGGTACTATTGACTATTTCCCAATGCTTTTTGAATGAAAGTGAAGCAAATTGATTCATTTTAATGAGTCTGCACACATGAACTAATTAACAAATATATGAATACACATACATATTATGTAAATCTTCTTAATATTCCTATGAGATATATATCTGTCCCCAAATAGTTGAGAAAACTGAGGGCCAGACAGGATAAAGAGTTTCCCCAAGCTCATTGAAAGTCAGATTTTATTCTAAATTCTCTCTAAATCTCATGCTCCCATCTGTTGACAACAGAGGAATCAGCTAAGAAAATCTAGAGTTGGATTAAAGAAATAGGATATAGATGAATTAAGGCATTTGTTTTATTATTCTTTATTGTCCCTCTCACTTGTGGTTTACTCAACAAACACAAAGGTGAGGAACACCTGCCCAGCATGTATGTTGGGTGCAGAATTTGACTCATGAATGACTTGGAGAAGTGGTGGCTTGAACTATAAGCCAGGTAGCAGGGATGGAGACAGGAGTCTGACAGGGCACTTCTTTAGCATCCTGGGAAGATTTCTGTTAATAGTGTTCAAAGAGATAGAAAAAGTCAGTGTACTTATATTTAAATTTGATTTCTTGGATGCAAGACACATTCCTTATATTCATTTTTGTAAATACTTCAGTAATTAGTTATTAATATTATCCCCATTTTTAAAAGATAAGGCAAATTGCACTAAAAATACTGGCTTGCCTAAGGTCACACAGCCACAAAGAGTCAAGAGAAAATGATCTTCTGTCCATAAAATACTCAAAACAAGTATTTGTGTGGAAAATCAATGGAGGAAAAATGTTAGAAAAGGGGATATTAAAAAGAATATTGAGATGTTGGTAAAAGTTCAAAGGTAGTGGTTCATTTTAAAGGAGAATGCCTCCGAAGTGCTGGAGTAAGTTATGACTACAGTTTGGATGACCATCAACTTGAATTCACATTCCATTTCACTAGATTTTGAAACAAGTGGGAGTTTCCACTATTATACTTAATGCAGCAGGGTTGCTTCAAACATACTCAGATCTGTTTTACTGATATGTCACCGATCTAGTAAAAGATCAATTTATCCTATTTTTTATAAACAAGCATACATTTTTATCAACTCCAAGGTGAATTTTGATGGAGAATTCTGAAAATGTGCATGAATGCTATAGCTAGCATCTAAATTCTTTAATTTTAGTCTGCATTGTGTGAATACTTAAGAGAACTTAATGGCTGAATTTTCATCTTAGTAACATTTAGAATAGGTTCTTAAAGGACATCACTGCCTCATAATTCTACTTGCCAACACAAAGGCAGTTCAAGGAAATTAAAAAAAAATGTAAACATGGCATAGATACTCTGTTAGTTCTGTCACTTCCATTTTCCTTTTAACTCTCAGGTGTATACCAGATACGGTGGGGAAGGGTGCCCTGCTGAGGCTCCCCCATAATCATGAGGCAATAATGAGATAAACTAGGTGTAAATCACATCAGTAGGTTTTTTTCCTGCTTCTATTGATTTGTCAAAACACTTTATCATGGAAAAGCACAAATGAAAACAACCATTTTTTCTGTGCTGGAGACAGCATGCTTTGGGGTGGTTGTTTGCCTACAGAGCCTGAGTGTGGCTTGACTATAAAGCCCTCTTAGCAGTTCTCCTGGAGTTCTGTGAACCAGACTGCCCCGCACTTTCTCTTTCTATCGTGTTTTACTTTTTATCATGTTCTGTGTGAGGCTCTCTTCCAGTTAAGGATTTAAAGCTAGCTCTTATGTACACAAAAATCAGATTTATATCTTTGTACCACAAAATGAAGCAATTATTTTGTCTTCCAATAGATTCTGCTTGGTCTGCCTTGGCACCAGCGCTACCCACTGTTGTCTGCAAGGCTGTGACGCGCGTATCAGCTTCATTAAATAGAGCCCTGCTGACACTGACCATTGATCCAGCAGCCAGCTCAGGTGCGTTTGGCCACAGTGTTTTCTCCCTCTGCTCTTTACTTCTCTCCAGGGATAACCAATCAGAAGGAAACGACCCTCATGCCTAGTGTTTTGAGAAGCAGAGCAGTTTGATTTCACTTGCCAACCTGTCCACTAACTTGGAAATCAAATTTCAATCTCCTAGGGGCAAAAAGAACATGTAGCGCATGCGCACGTGGGTGCACACACGTTGTACTCTAAGATCCAATCTAGGTAGGTTCAAGCACAAGAATTCACTTGATAACTTAAAAATGAGCAATTCAAAAAGTATTATCTCTTTACTTTAAACGTAGGGTTAGTATGCTTTAAGCATACCATTATTCCCTGGATATCCAGGATTACATACCTAATGCCAGCTTTGTAAAACAAGCAAACTTCAATTTTGCCCATGTCTTTATAGAAAGTGTCTTCCCATTTTTGTGTTTTTGGTGGCCAAGTGTGAAGAAGGATTTTTTTTTTTTCACTTCTGTCTCTGCTAAGTCACCAATCTAGGATGCTAATTTCTTAATTTCTTTCAATAAAATTCCAGATAAAAGCCACTTTACCTAAATTTATGCTATCTCTGAAACTCCAGAAAGGATAACAAATATACACATTAATTGTGCTTGGTTTCTAGGACACCTAGGTAGCTCACCTTGAACTTCATCTACTTTATCTTTCCTCCTACATATAGTATCTGCTCAAATAAGTCAACTAAGTCGTCTTAGTGTTGTAGAGGCAAAACACAGCTGCTTGACTCTGGTATGTGTCTTTAGAGAATTGAACTAGTTTCAGATTTTATATGATGATATTTTTCAGAGTCTGTTATCCTACTTTTAAAGAATCTAGAGATTCTTTAATAATATCCTCTTTAAAACAACAAACACAAGTTGCCGATCAAGACCCTTTTTTGTGTTGCAAATAAATGCCAAATTTGCTTTGGTTGTAGAAATAACAGGAATAATATATAATTCAGCAGTTCCTTCAGGAGTCCTTTTCCTTTTTTACCTCCTTACTCTGTTCCTCTCTGGGTACTAAGCATACTGTAAGTAAACTTATAAAAATAAAAACTGAACTTTATGTATCTTTTCCATTTTATGTAATATATATTTCTTTGCATAGAATTGAGCCATCTGTGACAGGGATTAAACTTTGTCTTCTTTCTAAGTCTCTTTGTCCCTACTAGTCAGTTATGTTTAAATCCTCACTTTTGATGTGTATATAATTTTTACGTAAGTATTGGATTTCTATTAAGATTTATATCATTCTTTTAGTCATTATTCATGATTTAACTTGGGTGAGTGACCAACACTTGAGAGAGTGACCAATAGAATATAATGGTTTCTCTAGAAATTTTTAGTATTTTTAAAGTTTTATCTTAATTCTGACTCAAAAAGATTGGTGACTGGAATTAAAGTTCCATATGTGCTATGTTAATGGTTAGTACAGTACAAAGTTAGCCTGAGAAAATTACCTCATGTCCTGTTAATGGAAGCATTTTTCTTACCAAGTCAGTGACAGGAAGTACAATCATGAATTATAAGGTAACTTCATGGCCCCTCCCAAGATATTTTTCTGTTATTTCAAATTACATTAATCACCAGTCATTGCTTAGGCAGCTGCTTCTCAACTGAGAAGATTTTGCTCTCCAGATGACATAGGCGGTGTCTGGAGATATTTTTATTTTCAAAAGTAGAAATGGAGTGGAGAGAAGGCACCACTGGCCTCGAGTGGCGAGCAGACCTGCTGCTAATGATTCCAATGCCCAGGACAGCTGCCAGCAGTGAAGCCCCCAAGGCCAATAAGGTAGAGGTGGAGAAATCCTCATGGACACTAGGAAGGCATCAATGCATAGTGGGGAATTTAGAATTAATTTGACTTCCTACATGAAGATAAATCTATAGAAATTATCAAGGTGAGAGTTATTTATTATATAATGCATAGTGTTCCTGTACTTGTCCTTGAAAAATAATTTTTATTTTAGTAAAGTCAGGTAGAAGGATCATTCTTTACATCAACCACCTAGAAGGATCTTTGTCTCCTTCCTAGTTTAGTTTACTTAAATTAGGATGAATTTCTACAAGGAGATATGGTATAACAGAGAATGCTCACCTTAGCATAATGCTAAATAAAAAATAATTTTTATCTTCCCAGCTAAGCAAATTGGATAAGTGGTTATAGCTTTTTGTCCATTGTGACTTGATTCTCATTCCTGTAGATGTTGGTGACAGCCAAAGAGGGAAGGTTTTTTATTACTGAAGAAATGGTATCCGCTTAATGTTTTGTGTTAAATACAAATACAAAATACAAAACATAACTTTTACATCATAATGAAAATATGTGCTCCATTTCTTAAGATGTTTGTGACCTAAAATTGATTAGTCAGTGTATTATTAATATGTATATATAATTATACTTCTGTATAGTGGTTCATAATAACCAACTTTAATAAATTAAACATGAAACTGAAAACCCTCTTTATTAATTTCAAAAGTCATTTGTTTTTATTATCTCTGCCAAATTGAATTGAATGTTGGCTACTCAACCCACTCATATACTCTGAAAGTTTTTAACTAAACAATATTGTGGAATCGTTTGCCCTATTTTACAAATTAATTTTAAATACTACTTTATCTCATCAGTAAAGGATTCTGGAGTTACCTACATCAATGTATTATATTTTTGTCAAGAGTGCATTTTGTGGGTGAGAAAGCCGATTCAGAATTTATCTGTTCTTATGAGTCCACAGTATCAACTGGGTGATAGAGTAGAAGGAAGTTCAGTTGTTTTTTGGCTTTGTCACTCAGTCACTCTCTAGCCAGGGTCAGTATGGGACAAGTTCTCCAGTGGGAAAACTCTTTCTGGGGCCACTCTGTGTTGCCTAGACAAGTAACTGAGACTAGGCAATGCCACCTCGTCCCAGTAGGAAGGGATGTACCTGAGATCAGCTCTCTGGTTTTACAGGGGCTTCTTCTTCCTGGTTTATCCCCAACATCCACGAGCCCCATATTCTTTGGTTCTTGAGTTGCTGGGCAACTGGCATTTCTGGACTGCTCTGGCAAGAAGAGACACCCCATGTCTAGATGCACGTTAGTAGTAAAATGAGGTCATCTCCCTCCATCAGAAGATCAAGCCATACTCATGTGACATGGAAGAATGGAAGACTTGAGACTTGTGCTTTTCCTTATCTAGCTGACTCTGGTTTTCCGCTTCCACGATAAATCCTATTCCTTACTTCATACGGGGTGGAGTTTGTCCTACAAGCTGCAAAACAGTCAGTGACTCAGAAGGGACCCCCCCTTGCACTAAGGCAAGTTAGTCAACCAGCTTTCAACGGTGGCTTACCTAGTCCTCATAGGCTCAGTTTCCCTGTCTGTAAGTGTATTAAGATGCCTTTATCCATGGAATGTGTCAGGGGTTTAGGTGTGTGTGTGTGTGTGTGTATGGAATATGGTATAAGGAACCACAGAGAACACCACTAGTTGTTGAATTAGAACAAGAGCCTCTTTTACATACTCACAAGTTAAAGCAAGGGCCACTTGCCTCCCAGTGTTACCGGAACCAAGCTGCCTTAGCAGTAGGAGCCTGCGAGAGCAGTGGGGCCTCTTACCCCGCTGCTCCAGAGCAGTTGTGGCAGTTGCTTCTGCCCAGTAACTACCGTTTTGAATGGACCAATCAGGTGCTAGGAACTGATGGGTCGGTCCAATCAGCTCCAGGATTGAAACAATGGTCCAATCAGACTGGTGGATGGTACTCTGGGAGAGGCTGTAAGCCAGGATTGGAGGGACCTAAATAAAGAAGAAGAAGGAGAGAGAGAAGGTAGTAAACGGGGAAAAGAGAAGAACAGGAGAAGACGATGACGACACCAGCCCCCAGGAGAAGAAAGATGATGGTTCCAGACTCCGAAGAGAGAAGAAAGAAGTCCGCTCCTGGCCTCCGAGGAAGAAAGAAGAAAAGAAGCATCCAGCAGCCGCCCTCCGAGGAGGAAGAGAAGCTGAAGGACTCTGCAGAGACTGGGCTTCTGGTCCTGTCCCTGACGTAGCCTGAAAGGAGCCCCAGGGGCCCTGGGCCTGGTGTCTCAAAGGCCTGTTTGTGGGTCTAACCCAACACCTTACGAAGAGCTACCGTCCTCACTGCGTTCTGGGTGAGGGGGCCGCCACTTGAGGATGCAGTGAGCTGTTTCCCCCGTTTGTAAAATAACCCCCATGTTTGTTGTTCCTGCAGCCTGAAGTCTCTTGCAACTGTGCGCGCGGGTGAGACCCACAGACAGTGACCTGTCCTCTCATCAGGCGCTGTCCTTTGTTGGTTTTGACCTTTTGGCCTTTTGGGGCTTTTTGGTGGCTCTTGTCTCAGAGCCTGGGCATTTGTGCCCTGTCCGCCCCGATTTCACTAGCTGGGTGGCTAAGTCAGAGTATTCTTCTGCTTATAAAAAATTGTGGTATTGGAATCACATGAGTGTCTGCTTCCTACAGGAGTTCTCATCAGTACTGACCTGTGCCTTGTACACCTGGGAGTACTTCTTTCTCCCTAGGACTGAATAATGAGGCATTCATAACTGTCAGTCTTAGCCATGAAAGTATTACACATACAGTAAAATATATGTAGTAAATATCTATAATACTATCAAGTGGCACAAAATTATAATGAACCAAATTCCATATTTTTCAGAACAACTGACCTTCAGATTTATTCAGATATTATCCTTTTCCTCCCTCTTTAATATATGCAGCTGGGCAGTTCGGACACTTGTGTGAAATACAGGACAAACTGAGGATACTAACATTATTCAAAGGTCACAGAGAGGGCTGTGATGGAAGCAGTAGGAGTGGCAGGGAATTGTGAGAATGAATGGAAAATTCTTTTGTCTTTGTTACAGAATGTTAGCACATTCTGACACACAGTATGCATCAAGTATGTATTCATTTAATAAGCACATGTGTAATAGTAAAACTATGTACGTGGCAAAGAAACATTCGTATAAATCCTCTCTCCCCAAATGATAACACTAATTTAGATCCATTTTTTTCATATATTCTCAAATATTATACTCTGCAAACCCGTACAAATATTGGGAAATAGAGTCCTCTTTTCCTCTTCTCTTCTCCTAATTAAATTCCCACCACAGAGTCGTCGATATAATCAATTTATACTTTTTTGGTTATTGTCTTGGTTCTACAAATCATACCAGAGTATTTCACAGTCTTTATCAAGGAATTGAAAGAGATTCACACAGAGAATGTAGTAAGAATTATGACTATAATCTGGATATTATATACCTTTAGGTATATAGGAATGTGTTTGATTTTTAAATGACTGATGTTTATTTCTTGCATGCTTAGACTGTGATCCAGTTTAATTCCAGGTTGTTTTTTTTTTCCCCAAACCTTGATGTTCTCATGTTAAATGGGTATGATTTCATTGCATCAATTATATGGGCCAGTTTCATTGAGTCTTTGCTCTTTGATCATGAAATTGCTCTATTCATCTCTAAATTTTACTGCATGTGTTTCTGAATCTTACTCTAATGTACTTCAGTGATTGAGAATTATTTTCTTCTTCAACTAGTTCACTGTCTCTCTGTATTTCTCCCTTCTGCAGCTAGAATGAAGAAGATGTCTTTTCCATCATGTGACCTAAAGCATTAATGGACATGTAAACTGTCGCTAGTCTGGTAAGTAGTCATATAGAACACCAATATATCTCTTCTCAGTGTCTCCTGATCGCAGTTAAACTGTTTATTATACCTATTCAGATGTAGCTTTCTAGTCAAGGGCAAGAGTAACTACAACTTCCTGGAAGGAGCCATATGTCCTAGAACATTTTTTTTTTCAGTTTTATAAAGGAAAATACTAATCACCAAGCTTTACTAAACCCTCCTGCAGTTTAGAATGAAATGACAGAATGATTATACTTTTAGCTGCTTACACTGAATATAGGGACAGATTTTTTTTTTTTCCAAGAAGTACCAAATAGCTATACCCAAATAGAAACTCCCCCTACTGACTTGCTGGTGCAAAGTAATAATTCCACTCCTCTTTTCCCCATTTATAGTGGAAAAAAAAAATGCTTACAGTTAAATTCAAGTGTATTTATTTTTGAAGAAAGATTTCCTCAGAGGACCAGATTTAACATTTTTTAAAAATTATAATAGGAAGTGGGATTTCAACTTAAAGCATAATCGTACAGAAAAGAAACTGTCAATTTTATGAGTTTTGCTCATTTGCTGGGGGTGCTTGGCTTTATTGGGAAGCTTGTGATAACCAAGGACTGAAAGAATACTCCATAACCATCAAAAATGATTGTTTATCTGGTTGAATAAGCCGACAACATATAAAAAAATTACTGCCAGAGATGATATTTTTCCAAATCCAAGAGAGATCCAGAGATTTGCTGGTAAGCGGGTTCAGTTGTTAGGATGCTTGCAGCGCCTTCTCTCTCGTGTGATCTGCCATCACCACAATCCTGGCCTTTGCCTTCATCCCAGGCAGGCAATGTCAGAGCCCATCATGACATCCCCCTCACTGTGCTATGTTGCTAAATCATCCTGTACTCAGCCACAGGGAATAGGGAAAGAAATAACGAAGCTCCTAAAGAAGAAATGGTTTTCTGCCCGCCCACCCTCCCTCAGCTGTGAGAACCAGCATGGACAGGAGGTTTTGAAGTGACTGTATACCAAATTGTAATAAACAAACAGAAGAAACTTTATTGATTTCCTTATTCTTTGAAGGGCTAAGAAGCAGTCTAGGAATTTGTGAAACAGCAATATCACAGAGCTCAATAAGGCTGCTCTTAGAGCAGAACCAAACAGACAAGGGAATTTACAGATCACCTGCTGCCCAGAGACCACTGGGCTTTGTGTAGGTATTTCTGAATATAGAAAAGTTGAGCGAGCAGGCATTCATCTTCTGCTTCACTACAGAGGAGGCTGGAACGGACCTTCTTTCTTCTTTCTTTCACCCAGTTATATCTGAGGTGCCATGCTGGTGACTGGCATTATGAAGACAGGTCTATGAGTCAAAATCAACCTTCCCTTATTACTAATCACATTTTTTAGCATCAGTGCCTCTAAAGAATCCTTTCATTCAGAGATGAGATAAAGTGATTTTCCAGATATACCAGTACAGATTATACTATTTTCTGAAGCAGAGCAAATTTTGCAATGATAAAGCTCACTGCTATAAATCCTTTACATTCACAAATGTAATCTGAGAGCTTGGGATATCAATTGAAGGAGATGAAGTAAAGTCTACTCTAGGGCTCAAATCACAGATTTTATTAAATTATTACTAAAAATGACTAGCCTCCAGAATTACAGAACCATAAATTGCCTTTACAGGACACTCAATTATTGTCTTCATATCTACTCCAAATGGCCTATGAAGTTGAAATGCAATATTTCATTTCTGACACTTAATCTATGAGGATGTCCTTGGAGATCTATTATGCCTTTAAAATAATTTACACACTTTCTTTAATGATTGTGCTATGCTGAAGGTGCAATCAAAATGCTTTGGGTTTTACAAATAGGTTCCCTGAGAAAGTTAGAGTAAAACTTTTATGATTAGGATTTACTGGAGAACTAAAGTTAATCAGAAAAAGTAAGCAACTAATTCAAATCTTTAATAATATTCTCAATGTTACTGATGTATGAATGCTACCACTTTTATCATCAGTTAAACATTTCTAATAGGGTGCCATGAAAAGAACATGGGTTTTATAATCAAAAAAGGTTGGATTTCGTTTTTTTTTTTTCTGCCACCTAGAACTATTTGGTTTGGGTCATCTCTTTGGACCTTAGTTTTTTCATTTCTAGAATAAACATAAAAAATATATATTTCATAGTTTCATTGTGAGGGCAAAATAAGCCTTATGTAGTACCTGCCATATTGTTGGTAACATTATAAATATCTTTTTTTTTGAAGTTTTAAATTTTTTTCCAAATTTTATTTTTTTTAATTGTTATTTTTATTTATGTCTTTTACATTAGAAATATCTTGCTTTCAAGATGGGTCACGCAGATCTAACCCTAACTTTTACCCTCATTCATGGTGTGCATTGGGTGAGAAGGGAGAAGGATCCATTTGCTTCAGAGCTCTACCAGGCTGCATGCTCACAACTCAATGGGTTTCTTCTTCTCCTTCCTCAGTCCTCCACTTATGAATTTAGATTAGGGTGGGAATGGGGGACAGGGTTGACTGTGGCACAACTGAGTATCTCAGTAGATCCTTGAATTTGTATCTGTTTTTAATTGTTGCTATTTTTTTTTAGGATAGACCCTTCATTTGAAGGTTGGGGTGGGCCTTAGATGCCAGTTTCAGAGTAATAAGTGAATATAATTTATAAGTCAGACTCTTGCTTATCAACACAGTTAGCACATTAGTCAAGAATTTATAAATCCATCACTGTCCATAATTTGTTCCACTTCCAGGTGAAGCTACAGCTCTCTTTTTACCTTTCCTCTGTTCTCTTTTCTTTACTTCTCTCTCCTTGTTTCCTTCCTATGTTAGGACATATTGCATTCAAAGAACTCCTTTATAAAAAATAGGAACTATAGTTCAATAAAAGCACAGATACAAGAAAACTGAAAATATGTGGTTAAAAGAAAGAAAACAATAGGGGAGTTTAAAAGCCAAAAGGACAATAAGAAACATCAAATGTTAAAAATAATCTTTTTAAACTTTAAAAATATTAAAAAATGGGAACCACAAATGTCATCTGGTTTAGTTGTTTCATATCAAGCAACGACAGATAGCTCTCTTACCTGGACAAACCTCTTAAAAGAACCCTCTCTTGACCTAGGATATACTGAGCAACCTCTTGATTTCAGTGCTTTCTATATGCCCTTAACAAGTAACCCTGCATTAAATAATTCTGATTCTATGTCAAATCTTTGCTAAATATCTTCATTCTCTTGTTTTACCCTTGACCCTTGCCTGCCCACTGGCACACAAGGATGTCACTTGCATTTCTATTTCTAACTTCACTGCCCTGAGGTTGGCTGCTGAACATTCATTATGCATCAACTGCTTTTACATCATATGACTTTTTATTTGTTAGGAGACAGGGGGCCTTACTTTCACAGGTGGTCATTTTTGGAGAGCAAAGATGTTTATTTCCAACCACAAAGTCAGCCTGGTAAAAGTAAAATCTCACACGTGGCTAAAAAACCTGCTTCAAATAAAAAACCCAAAGAAAACAAGTAAAATAACCTTCTCTAACCACTTTATCCACCTCCCCCCCCATCATAAAAAGACCACAACAAAAATTTACACTGTGTGTGCATAATAAGACTATAGTAATGGAAGGGGTGGATTATTCCGGAATATATACTTTTTGATGTTTAAGAATCCCGTGTGGTGTAGAAACACAAAAGAGCTGGGAGAGAAGAGAGAATTCCCAAAAGAATGTCTAGCTTATTGACTGACAGATTGAATCAATGGCAAATAGATTCTTTAAACTTTTAAAGTTTTCCAGCTAAAGATGAAAATTAAGTACAAATAGTGTAATTTGTACCATTCTTAGATTTTAAGACAGAAGGAAAATGACTTAACAAGGAGATAGTCCCCTGTCAAATACCTTTAATGTGGATTATAATATCTTTTTAGCTTGAAATGAGACATTTTAGTCTAGTCTGTTAAGTATTGCAAGCCAGCAAAAATTGTGTCCAAAATGTTGGTATTTCATACAGCTGCAATGATGGAGCAACTTGTATTAATCTTTAGTTTAAAAATAACTGATCCAGCACATCCATTCATGGCCTTTCAGTTAAGGTTGATGTCTAAACCTATTCAACAATTCAAAATAATCTTGTTCCTGTTTCCACTTGATATTATTCTCAAAGCTTTCAGCTGCACATTGCCTTTTAAGTCTCCACCTTCAAGCCATTCCTGCTTTTTGTCAGCTTTGATTTTTAACTCTTATGTTTTTCCAGTACTTACTTCATTGCTTACAAGCATACTATGTAAACACTAATTTTGATAGGACTGCCCATTCATTTATAACATATGAAAATCCTGGGATTTTAGAACACATATTTAATAACCATGTGTGCATATATTCATACACATGTGTATAGGAATAGGAAGACTGGCATTTTAAATAATACCAATCGCAGGTTCAAATTGGTATCACTGTTAGATCACATTGTCGGATATTTTTATCTTTATTCAGTGATTCACTGAATGTTTACCGATCAATAAAGTTTAAGAGACTAGTTCTTACTTTTAAGAGTTGTACTAACTTCAGAAAAATACCCTAAACCCTCCCCCAAAGAAACAATATGTCGCTACCATATATGTCCCCTCTCTTCCTCCAAGGTGCTCCCGGGTAAGGAAGTCCCCAATTCCAGGTAACTGTGCAAGTTGTCAGGCTCATAAGATGACATTTGCATCTGAGTTTTAGGTAGAATTCTCATAGAACTTGAACAGTTCAGCGTGACCAGTAGTCCATGTAAACACCTTTGACTAAATCAGAAAAAAAGATTTCCTGTCTTCAATTTTTATGTCAGAAATGGTTATCATACACCGAATTGGAACTGGACTCTTTACTGCCACCTACTGAAAAACAATTATGGTGAGTAGGCAAGTCAGGAAAGGCACACAACTGTTCATGGGCACCTACAGGGAGCTTGAGAACCCAAGGGTTTTTAGATTTTAATGAAGTTTTAATTATCTTCTTATGAAGTATAACACTGTAACATAGGGAATTTAGGAGCATATACATGGCACCTTATTGTATATGCTTCATTATCTAACAACCACTGTAACCTCAGGAATTTGCTTTTGTGAATTCATCTTGATGCAGAACTTAATCTTTGTTAATGAAACATTGTATTTCCATAAAAACTAGAAGTCTTAGATTTGCTTTTATTGCTTTAGAATTTAAAAAAAAAATATAAGAATCATATTATCATGTAATTTCCTATTTAATGTTTGATTTTAAAGATGGGTGAGTAGTTGTTTTTTTTTCCCCAGTATAGATCTTTTATAGTCCAATAACAAAATTCTGCCCACTCCCATCTGCCTGTACCCCCATGCTATAGCCCCCCAAATTGGCTTACAGATGCCACAAAGATACCCCCCAAGCCCCTTCACACACATGGATGAGTATTAAAACACCCTAATTATTACACAAATTACAAGTCCACTGTTTTTATACTCATATTTGCAAGTGTGCATCCAATTTTGGGTGGGATGAAGCTTATATACTTTTGGAAAACTTAAATAAAAATATACAAGATTACCAATACATATTTCAGTACAAAAGTCAATATGTATCCAGAATGAGTGAAGAAACCACAAGAAATGACAAATTTTAAGAGGCTGACAAATACAATAAACATAAAAAAATCCAGAGAAGTAATATTGTTTATTAATTAGCTACTTGCATAGTCTTGGTTTTCCTCCTTAAATGACAAGCATTTTGTTATAATTCTAATAGATATTTTAGAATTATAATTTGGCCTTTGTTTCTTAACGTTGTTGATAAAAATTTTATTTATATTATTAGATGGATGCATTAAACAGAATTTCGTAAACATTATTGATGTATGTAGTACTGCTACAATTTGTGCTCTGCAAACAAAGGAATTCACATTGATTTTTTTTAAAAGATTTATTTATTTATACATACAAGCTGGGGTACAGGCCAGAGGCTTGGGGCAGCGAGAGGGTTCACCAGAGACAGAGTGGGGAGCAGAACAGGCAGATCAGAATACACTGCTGAGGGGAGCAGCGGGCAAGGCAGGAGAGGTCTGCCACACCATGTGGGATTCTTCCCTGTTGGGCATCGAACTCGCATCACTTGCTGCCGACAGCTCCACAGCGCAGTGCTCAACCGCTGCACCACCAGGGAGGCCCCAGAAATTCACATTGATTTTATTTCATTTGATTCGTATCAAAAAGGAAAAAATACACCTTATTATGTACATTTCATTATCTAACAATAAAGAGAACTTCCATTTTGATTAAATATTTATTACAGCTGAATCCTCTACCTAGAGATACACATGATTGATGACTATAAGAAATTTCCACGAATTAGCTTTTGTCTTTGCATATTTTATACTTTGTTTCTTCTCCACTCTTCACAGCTCACTCATTCCTAGTACTGGTTGCCAAAACACATTTTGTATGATATCTGCCCAATGCACTTTTGTGTTACAATGTCCAACAAATAGGCACTGTTAGTCTTGAAAGTGATCCCTACACTGGAGTCATTGGCAATAAGTCAACTATGCATGGAAATGACAAGAAATACATCCACCTATATATGGCCCACAGAAACACCTGATTGACTCATTGACATTAGTGGATTGGAAAGGAAATAGTAAGTGCTTTAAATGCCTTAGAAAAACACATGCAAATCAGAGTGGAACCTCACAAAAATTCAGGATCCTACCGCCTAAATTTACCAGTAGTTTGATAGCTGGAGTGTGCTTAGATGTTTTCTCCAAAGTGAAAAAGTTGTTAGATCTGGACCACCAATGACATACAGAATCCTTCTTGAATTTTGGAGGCCTGGATGACTCTCAAAGGAGTCGTTGCATCTCATTTTCTAATGTACTTATTTAAAGAGTGATTCATAATGCTGTCAGTTTTGAGCAGTCATTGAAGTAGAAAACTTGAGCTCAAGTGGTCTATTGTTCTTTGTCCTCAAGAGGAAAATGTTTGCACCAGGGGTCCATGGCAGTTTTGCCACTGAACTGGTTGATGACACTGATGATGTGTGGCTACTTGGAACTCCTCATGCATTGAGCCTGTGGGCAAACCAAACAAAACCAATTAATCTTCTGGCTTAAGTGATTATACCTGATTCCTAAGGAGGACTATCTGGAACTCAAGGAACTTTGGGGTGCCTTTATTACTTCTATGCTCAATGGCAAAGAGTAGTGTAAAACTATGGCAAGCAAAAAGAGTCAGAACAACTAAGGACACAGACCCTTATAGAATGAAGGTTTGGATCACTCCACCACGTAAAGAACCCAGAGCAAAGTTCTGGCTGAGGGTGAAGCACATACACAATGGATATCAAAGAAAGAAGCATAGGCTAGCAACTACAACCTCATCAATAATTATAGAAACAAAGACTGTGGCAGTTTTGCTTATTTTTGCATAATTCTATAGTTTATCACTTAGGTAACAGAATTATCACTGGGACTCAGACTGATTATGAGAAATAACTTATATAGGCAACAAAGGAAGCAATAACTTTTGGGACTATGATTATCACTTTGGTAAAAGAGAGAAAAAATCATTAACAAGATAACTCTTTTTAGTTGGAAATTTAAAGGTAAATTTTGTTTGGTTTTGTTGAGGGACTGGAGTTCAAATATATGTGCAAATAACAGTCCATATAGAAGCTGAATAGCCAAAGGAATGAAGTGTGCTAGTTAACTATTTATTCTCAGCTCCAAATTGATTGCCTGGTCTATAAAAATGGATCTGGGCCCTTTTTATTTTTACTTTGCCAGCTGGCATAGTGTTGCTTTGTCAGTAGTGGGTGCTGGAGAGACATTACAAGAGGAGAGAGTCTTGTTCCCTATTTCTGGTCCACTCCATGAGCAAGCAGTTAACTTCATGCTCAGCTCAGGCAATGGGGAGACCTCTTTGCACCAGGCTGCTACAGGTCTCCCAGCTACTGCAGCAGCAGTCTCCTTCACTACACAGTGGCCAACACCACCCAAATATTAGTGGAGTGTGTTCACCAAGATACCTTCCCATAAACAGCCTTCCCTGGCACTCTAGATGGTTAATTCCTTGCAAGTTCCACCAAAACTGCATTATGGTGACTTCTGCACCCCTAGGGAGTCATGAGTATGCCCTTTCCAGCAAAATCTGATTCTCAATTAAGGATAACTTTCCTTGAACATTCAAATTCAGCCCTGCGGGTGGTGACCAGCCCTAGTAATTCTATTCCTCCATTTTTTAGAGTTCTAGTTTTACCAGTCAATCCCCTTTTTTAATCCAACCAACTTCTACAGTTAATAATCCATTATATTAAATCTTCCCACCTTAAAATACTGCAACTGCTATCTTCTGCTTTGACCTTGATGTGACCCAGACTCCAAATTATAAGTACTCCCAACTCAACTTCATTCAACTACCAAAAATGCTAACAGCTGTCTGACATGAAGCAGATTGGAAAAAGAGGGAAAGTTGGAGCAGAAGACCATAAACTTAATCAACTGTAGTTAAAATAGCTAACTTTCACAAATTTTATAAAATGTTATCACCATCTTTGTTGCCACCCCCGTATTTAGAACGATCATTGTTGGGTGGGGTCCTGAATCTTAAGCTGCATGGTAAATCTAACGTTGTACAGCAGGTTCCCTAACAACGTCTTTAAGTTCAATGTCATTTAATGTGGATGGAAATCAAAATCAATTCCTGGTTGGGTCCACTGAATGTGTGAAGATTGTGCATTCTCCCCATGCCTCTGTAGGTTTTCTCTGGGAACTCCATTTTCTCCACAATTCAAAGATGTGCATGTGAGGGTCATTGGTGCATCTCAATATTCACATTGGAGTGTGTGTGTGTGTGTGTGTGTGTGTGTGTGTGTGTGAGAGAGAGAGAGAGAGAGAGAGAGAGAGAGAGAGAGAGAGAGAGAGAGGTGTGCCCTGTGCTGGAAGGACATCCTGTCTAGGGTTGGGTTCCAACTTGTGTCTTAAGCTGCCTGGATAGACTCGGCACCAGAGTCTCTGAACAGGAATAAGGCTGTTGGAAAGTGAATGAATGAATGAATGAATGAATACAAGTGATTATTAAGGTCTTTGTTAAAGTTTAGTGTTGTTTTTGTGACCAGAAATATGCTATAGAATATTCTTATTTATATCTATCAGGCAATAGTAAAAATGGTTTCATTATATACTTTGCTTTAAGTCAGTTGAAGACATTAAGTGGGGACTTATTGCATACTTAACTGTTTTCACTAGTAGATCACACTTTTCCTCTCTGAATGCATAAATTTCTAATTTTCCTAACTGTTTCATTTCTACCTCATCCTTATCCCTGCTTTTTTCCTCTTTTTGTGTTTGAAATGGCTTTCACTTTTTCCCATTTTTTTCCAACCAATTCATAATTGCTGGCTTTGAAATTAGGCAAACTGACTTAGTTGGTGGACCTTAAACACACCCTTCAGATAACAGGAGAAGACCCTCAAGCAGACACAGGCAGAGAAACAAAAAGTCTTATTTATACAGGGAGTAAGGGAAAGAGAGAATGGTGAGAGAAAATTTATAGGTCAGTGTAGGCAGGTGCTGTTTTTCCTAGGACAGATATCTGCTTAACTGAGGCAGGGTCCCAGTGGGAGTCAGACGGGGGCTAAATAAAAAGCCCCAAGTTCTGCCTACCTGTTCTTTTAAAGTCTACCTCCAGGCACTGCTCCACCCATTCAGGAAGTTGGGGAGGAGCTTGGGAACCCACAGCTCCCTTAGAGTTTGATGTAAGAAAATGCTGAGTGGTGTCCATAGTAACTAGATTTGACCTGTCATGGCAGAATTGGTGACAGCCTGGCAATCAATGTGTTGTTTTACTAAATCCCATAATAAAGCAAAGTAGCCTTTGCTGCTGCTTACCCATGCTACTCCCACTCCCATTTACCCATTTCTTATTTTTTGTGAATCACTTCCAATGAAAAAAACAGGGACATTTTTCATATCATTTTCATTTGAAAATTCTCAATCTTCTATTTTTCCCCAAAGAAAGGTGTTTTACTCTTGAGATTTGAGTGCCCTGGGGAATCGTCTTGATAGGAAAGTATTCTGTTTGCCTCTGCATATCAGTTGTTTTGTCAACAGAACTCTCTCAGCTTAGAAAACACACTAGTTATGTATGTATTTAAATTTAGATTATCATTAATGGCTTACATGTTTTCTTGCATAAATGAAGGGAATGATTACTTTTAATTAACAGCATTTATTTTTGGATATGAATTTTTTTCAAAATAAACTTTTGCCTAAAAGATTTATTAATTTTAACAGTAGAATTTATTAATCAAATATGGAAATTTTAGTGGGAATTGCTAATGTCCCTTGTTGAAATCTATGGCTTCTGTCTGTGCTTCTCATTTCTACCTTCTCCCAATTACCCTTACTATTTTTATTCATTCTTTCAACTGAATGATCCAGAACACATACTCTAACCTTTCATCAGACTGTGTCTGAATACAGCCCTTACTTTTTTCTCTCCAACTGCTTGAACAAGTTCAAACACTATCCTGACTTACATCTTTTATTCCTTAAAACTTATATCAGCAAATGAAAAATGAAGTTTCTTTGGGTAATGTTTATTCGTTACCAAAATTCATAGGTGTTGACAATAGTATTTATGAAAAGCATTCCCTTAGTTATCCATATAATAACTGAATACAGTATAAATATCCAAATATAGTAAAACATGAAATATTAATTTTTGTTGTAGAAATTTTAAAATATTTTGAATGTTTACTTTCAAGGGAATGCAGACCCTATCTTTTCTAGTTCCTTTGTATATTGTAAGGTATAGATATTTAGTTGACAACCCAAAGTGAGCAGTTTGAGAAATAGATTTGCGCTTGGTTTGGTTGTTTAAATGTTTTCCCAGTCTTTACTCCCAATCTCCTTTCAAGAGGCTTTGCTGTCAAAAATTTCAGAAGTCAGGACAAATCAGTGGTGGAAAATAAGAAATGCCACATCCTTATATGGCCAAGCCATGTCAGATGTGTGGGACAGATCTGAATAGAAGTGGACATGATTTATTTTATAACATAATGTTTAGGGTCTGGTTCTTGTTGCCTTGCAGTTTAGAAGGGACTGCATTGATTTGACCAAAGTAAATACATCAATGAAAACTTGAGAGGGAACTGATGAGGATGGATACCTTTTAATTAGGACTTTGTGGATGTGTTTCAGGGCAGGAGAGGGGCACCCCCAAAACCCCCAGACCTGCCCTGGTCTAAATGGGTTCTGCCATCCACCGCATCAATACAAAACATATAGGACCTTTTGTGGAAACAGACTTTAATACAATTAGAAAAGACAGAGAAGAAAAAGAATATATTTTCTAAGTCAAGCACCCAATGTTATCCAACTCCTCGTGGGTAAAAGTCCACCCAAACGGGATTGGCCCAAAGCAAGTCTCGAAAGCCGGCCACAAGTCTGGAACACCTTTTGGCAGGGAACCCCACATAAGGGTCAGAAACAGCCAGACAGTTCTGGGAGGAACCAAAATACCTTTCGGCAGGGACCCATACAAAAGGGTCAGAAACAGACAATTCTGAGCAGAACAGAACAAAATCAAAACCAAAATCAACACAGCCATCGTTAACTTCCCCACGGGTCTCTCACCCAAATCTATTTCAATCAGTCCAGGCCAGTGCAGCTTCTTTACAAGTCTCTCTCTGCTCCTTGGGCCTCTTCTGGCTTTCCATTCTTCTTTCGTCTCCTCCTGTCTTCTATCTGTGTGTTCTGTCTCCTCTGTGTGTCCTCTGTGTGTCCTGTCCCTCTCCTAAAGCTTCTTATATCCTGCTCAGTCCCACCCTACCTTGGGTGGGACAGGGAACCTGGGATACACCCTTTCTCCTGGGGACCACCCTGTTACAGATGGTTCAAACTCTGAATAATTCCATGCTGAAATACCAGTTACCTAGAAAAGGAAACCATTACTTGTATGCATGGAAATGACCATAAAGCTTGCTTCATTAAAGAAAATCATCTGTGTTTTTAATTTTTACAGTTTAAGTATTTAATTATGGGTTTTTTTTTCTGTAATAAAAGGCCACAAAAGTCCTGCTATAGAGTAAAAGAGATAGGTGTTAAATATTAAAATTATTTTTTATATAAGTTTAATTTACTCAGAGTAGTAAATTATTTTTCTTTACATGTCTTGTAGAGTTGTTAGAATATTAAAAACACAGTAAAAACTCAATAAATTCAGAGCTACTATTATTATATTAAATGAGACAATGAAAGTAGAACAAAAAAGAAAAGTTTAGGTGACACATGAGTGAATGAAATTATGTGATTCTTGTATATGCAAGTCACTTTATGAGCACTTTAGGAAAAGTCTTGAAGTTTGAGGGGAAAGCAAAGCACTCCTTTTATTGAGTCAAGTGGAAGGAAATGTTATAGCCCATCTTGGTGGTACCTACCTCAAAAAGTTATTGCAAGGACCCAATAAATAGGATTAGAAAAAAAATTTCTTGCAACTACAAATAGTAAAAGTATGTTCATGAGCTCCTAGATGGAATTAGATTGCAGTCTGCCTACCTTCCAACTAGGAGGAACATGTGCATGTGAGGATTCAGCCAGACTAAAGGGCTACCATCTCCCCAGAGGGGAATTAGCTCTACTACTGCATGTTTCTGAGGCCTGGGGGCTCCTCAAGGTCTTTGAACCCTTTATTTGCACACATGATGAATGAAAATTTTGGTTTTTTCCAAAAACAGTATCCTACATCTCAGATGTAAAATTTATCAGATCTATCTCCTAGAGGATGAAGAAGAGAAAAGTACACCAATGACATCATGACTGGCTCTCTTCTCATCCTGGTGGTAACTCAGAGTGCTGGAAGGAAAGATGGGGAGTGTGCTGGAAGCCTGCCCCTGGGAGTATGCCCCTCCATTGCTCTGTGGGGACAGCAGTGTGGAGTAGAAGGAAGAGCAGAACCATTGTAGTTGGAATCCAGACATAGCCTTGTAATAACTACAACCTCAGCCAAGTCACGTGATATCTCCAGCTTTACTTTAGAGGAGTAATGGAGATAACAATATCTATTTTTAAAAATATTAATATGTAGAACAGAAAATACTGAAGTGTCAACTTCTAAAGTGTGTTTTGAAGATTGCTTACCTCTAGGCGATATAAATCTATGCTAAGTCTCTATGGTCAATTAAAATATGGGGAAACAACTCTACTAAATCTCCTTCTTGGAGGCTCACAGCATTCACACTGGCAAACATAATAGTTCTGACAAATTCTTCTTGTAAAAAAGGAAACCTGGTTAGTAGTTAAACACATCAACTTATTTTGGGGGATTTGGGTTTTTTGGGATCATCTAATTAAACACATAGAACATTTTTACCTCAATATCATGTGGGAAATCTTGGCTTGGTCAGCACGTGAATGTGATAAATTTCAGTAAGTAACTGTTATCTGTGGACTTCTAAGGGTGCAGCTTGAGGCTAACCAAGGATAGAAAATAGTGTCTTTATTCCAGCAGAGGGCTAATAACACTGTTCAGCATTGAGATCATTACTGACTTAAAAAGGCCCTAATCTGTAGTATCTTGGTGTGCTGAACATGAATATAACCCTGAAAATTTTTAATTAGCTCTCTTTTTGAAAATATTTCATATAATTCATTTTATATGTTTCACCATGTGAATTTATCCAGTAGGACTGCAACAACATCCTAAATCAGCCTAGAATGATGTAATATTGCATCGCATTGCATAATACCATCATGCACACATCATCCAGGGTTGATGGCATCATTTTCTGATGCAGTGCACTACTACTGCCAGGCGGCTGCTGAAGTAAGCTGACGTCAGCAGTGCACTATAGAAAGCCCTGTTGGAAAGGTTGAGCACTGAAAATATTGCAGACTTTGTGCGAGACAGTTTAAGCTACTGTTCCATAGAACTGTTATTATTTTATCGATTTAGACACAATACAGAACAGTATTGCCTCGAAAGTGCGTTAATAGCATGGACAATTTCTTCTCTATTTGTGGAGGAGTGACATTTGCCAACCAGAAGAAAAGTATCACTTCTCAAGTGAAGAAGGCTTACCATCTTTACTTCAGATGCAAGGTTGGTGACCAATACAAGCCTTGGGCCCCGCATCTATGCTGTGCTCCATGTACAACCAGCTTTCACAGTGGTTAAATGACAAAAGACCATCCATGCCGTTTGCAGTCCCCATGGTGTGGAGAGAGCCAAGCAACCACAGAAAAGACAGTTACTTCTGCTTGGCTCCTCCTCTTTCCGGTGGAATAACGAAGCAAAAGAAGTCGAGAAGAGTCTAACCAAACATTCCGTCTACATTGAGACCAGTTCCACATGGTGAGGGATTTCCTATTCCAGAACCTCCAGCAGAATATTCTCTTGATTCATCTGATGAGGACAAGGGTGAGCCAACCTGTTCTTCTGTTCCATTAGCATGCAGTGATCCAGACTTTCACTGCGGTCCATCATCAACCTCACATAGACTAACACAGGAAGAATTAAATGACCTGGTTCATGATTTGGACTTATCCAAGAACAAGACAGAATTGCTAGGATCAAAATTCCAACAATGGCATCTTCCAGAAAAAGATGTCACAATTACTTTATATCGAAAGCGCCACCAGCAGTTGGAGCCTTTCTTCAGAAAGTAAAGTACTCTGGTATTCTGTTCCGATATTGAGGGCCTCATGAATGCCTTATAAATCACTCATGACCCACAAGAATGGAGACTGTTTCTAGACTCTTCAAAACTGAGTCTTAAGGCTGTGCTTATGCACAATGGAAACCGTCTTCCATCTATTCTATTCCTGAACAGTTGTACAAGAGACAAGTGAAGAAATCTAAGAAGTAGTCTATGACTTGATTTTTTACAGGTATTAACCGTAGGCCTATTACTATTGTATGCATTTCGTGATGTAAACATCAATTTATCAATTTATTGCAGATTAAAAAAAAAACAAACTAGAGCCAAAATTAGAATTTGACTGCCATATTTGTGTTGAGCACATACAAACTGATAGGAAATGACTAATTTTATTTCAGTAACATGGCTTTTGTAAAAATTTTTTGACCAGTGTAATTAAGATGGAAAGTTTCTTTAGGGAACAAAGCTAATATAATTAGGTCATTGTTAATCTATGTAGCTATTTTAATTTTGTCTCTTTATAGTGAAGTAAATCAATACTGAAAGTGCAGAGTTTGAGTTTGTATTTGTGCTCAGAGAAATGATCTCTGACAAATTAAATACACATGCATTCCCTCTTTGGTTTAACACAATATATGTTGTCTTGGTTTGGCAATTTTAAAATAAACTAGTTTAAGAATTAATTTGATGTCTGTCATTAACCAACTCCCCTAGTTCTTTAATGTTGAGCTTTCCTTCCTATATTTAGAAGAATAATTATCTGTTTTCTAATTAAGAATGAAGACTCTGAAACCAGATGACCTGGGATGATTCTGGGTTTCAAGATTCATTAACCATGTAAACTTAGACAAGGGAATCTTACTTCTTTAACTTCAGTTTTCCTGTCTGGATAGTGCCTACCTCAATAGTTATTACAAGGACTAAATAAATTGATCCATGTAAGGAATTAATTTCAATGCTTGACACCTGGCAAGTTGTCAATACATTTTAGTTATTACCTACAGTTCAAATATTTCTATTTAAATATGCCCCTGCACATACTTTTTGAACAAAAACCAAATCTCCTCTGGAAATTATTGTCCTAAGTGTTTTTATAAATTATTTAACCCTTATTAAAACCCTGTATGATCTTTTCCAACTATGGAACTGACACTCAAAGAGAAGTGACTTGACAAATGGGACACTTCAGCTGAGGGTAGAACTGGGATCTGAACCCAAGCAGTCCCCACTCTGTTCTGTTCCTTCTTAGCAGATAAAGTTACTGCTGTGGTACAGCAACGGCACAAGGACTCCTCAATATTCCAATATTCCAACTCCTCAACAGTCCACCAATATTCCAACACCCCTGCTCTAGTCCTCAACACTCCATCTTCTTCCCATTTCTTTCCCTCTGGAAAAATAATTTTCTCTCTTGTGTTATGAAATCGTTGCGTGAACTCTCATTCTCATTGATGCAACATGTAAGGGATTTGTCATCTTAGACCTATGGTGTTGATAAAGCTTCAGTTGCCAGCCATTTTATAATTTTTGTTCTGACATTCTGAGACTAAGTTTAACTCCATCTCTCTCCAGATTACAGCTTAGTGTCATGAATTCTTGTAGTGCCTCATTCCTGTAATCATTACCTATTTTACATACAACCCTGACTAGACATTTTCAAGATTTTCATTGTTCGTGTATTTAACATGCATCTTTGATGGTGGTAGGTGGTGCATAAAATATATGCATGTTGTCCTCTGTTTCATGGGAAAATGCCAGATACTTGTTTCCAAAAAGGGTTTGTTTGTTTTTTTTTTCCCAGAGTTGTTTGAGTTGTTTCAATCTCATGACCCTGAAAAAAAAGGTGTGATTTCAGAGGCACATCTTAAGCTGAGGAGGTGCCAGCTTGTGATCAGATATACCCCAGGTGAGAACCAGGTTCTTTATTACTCTTTGTAGCTGTGAGATTTTGGACAAATTATGAAACCCTTTTCAGTTTCCATTTCTTACATAGTTGTGAGAATTCAGTCAGACACTAAGTGAAAAGCATTTAGCATGTGCCGGGCACGTAGTAGGTGTTTAGAAGATATTGACAATTATGTTAATAGCACTGGAACAAAAATGTTCATTCTTTGTGCATAATACCTGTTCATATATGCTCCTAGCTCCCTCTTAAAATGAGCACTGACTAGAATACATGGGTGATAGTAACATTTTTTTCTTTAACCAAGACTTTTAATGATTTTTGTTTCATTTTGCTTTTGAAAAGGTGCTAATTCTCGTTCCGACCTCTATGTTATTTATATAATACCACAGACACATCAGCCCTAGCCAGAACCTTTTAATCAGAACATTTATTGGGCATGACCTTCCTTGTCCTCAGAGAAGTAATTTGTGTTTCCAAGTCCTTGCTGAATAATTTATTAGTATACAGAAGCTTTGGAAAGTTGAGTAGACAAATATTTCTCTTTTATGCTATACACCAGTGGTCAAATATAAACTCGTGTGTGTGTATGTGTGTGCTGTGAGGTGTGTTGGTTGGTTGTGTGTATGGGGCGGAGGTTCTAGCTTCTGTCTGCTCACAATCCTAAGACTGACATTTTAAAAGAATTCCTGTCAATTAACACTTCATGCAGCGCCCCCTACAGGAACACCAAGGACAGTGGCTCTTATTGAGTCATTATTAGGATCCACTGTACCAGTGGCTTTTCATAAAGTAATTTATGAATCTTATTTCTTATCTTCCTAGTTTTACAGATGAGAAAATGGAGTTCACAGAGATTAAAGGGCTTGAGCAGGTGTCCAGAACTGGAAAGCGGCAAAATGAGAGTTTTTCTTCTGCTTCTGGTGTCCAGAACTCGCTTCACCTTGCTCCTTGACCACGTCTGCTCCTGCTGAAAAGTTTCCTCTCCTTCCAAAAGTGCTCACTCGCCAATACCCGAGCAAGCTCTCCTCAGTGATCCCACCGTGTTTTCATTTTTCCATGTTCAGCATTCACTGCTAATATTTAGCATGCTTGTCTTTGAATAGCACACCGTAACACAAGTGTGAGTTGTTTTAAAAACGAAGTCAATGAATGATAAATGCCGTCCAATAAAACAGACATAAGAGAGAGAATAAGAGGGAAAGGGATTCCAAGGAAGGGCAGTATCCCAAGCACTCGAATAGCGGCAGTTTGCTGTATGCTTTAATGCCATGTAGGGGAATACTTTACTCCCCCCCCATTTTTTCCTATTAAATCTCTCTAAATTAATTCCTAGAGAAATTACAGGCAAATAGCACCTTCCCCGCGGCGCTTTTTTTATGCTGTAAGATAAGGATTAAGAAACCCTGTGGCCCAGTAAGAAACCTATTTTGTAGTCTCTTTGTACTGATAAAATTTCTCCTGGCACTGAACTCCCACTGTCAAAAATACTATAACATTTTACTAGTTTTCAAAAGATGAAAATGTTACCAGATGTTAAATTCAAGGAGCAAGTTAACAACTTCTGTTTTCAAATGGGTAGGTTTCCATCTTAAAAAGCAATAAAAAAGGACTCTGTTCACCAGCCAATGTATAAAAACAAGTCAAATCATTTCTGACTTGAATTTTGTAATTATTTAGTCTCATAGGATTGAACTTTTGAATAATGGGATGTATGCTAATTACCTTAATTCCCAGCAGGTTTTATAAATGCCTTCTTCTGAACATCAAGGCTTGGGTTTCCAGAACAAAGTAATTAAATAACTTCCACCCAGCGACATTATGGCCACAGATAGGACATGCCTTAATGCAGGAAATCTTACCATTGTTCATATGTTACATATCTTTTCACTGCCATGACGATGTCTCTCCCACCCTGGCCTGGTTCCTTAGCATAAAAGGTTTATTGAAATGAAAGCATTTCAGAGGTCATTTTCTCACCTGACTCATTAATCAGGGCTGGCATTTTTACCTAGTCCTGCTATCCTCCGTGCAAGTAAGATTAGTGGATCAGCAGCCACACAGAAAATGTGAGAGAAGAATAAGAGACGTGAATACTTGTTTCAGTGAGTGTGGGCCTGTGTTTTTATTAGTCTTTTGATGGATTGCACCAGATACTTGGGGGAAACACGCATGTGGCATTTTTCATCTATATCCCGGAAGGACTTTTCAATGTCTCACCTTAGGTTCTACAAAGAATAATTCTTTGGTTCAGTAATAGCTATAGAAAGCTTCTCTTTGATATCCAAGGGTGGTCAGGAACTCTCTTTTGATTAAGAAATGCTGAGGTGATTGAAGAATGTTACAATAGATGAAATAGGGAGAGGATGTCAGTCATCCGATGATGTCAGGTTTATATTAAAGCCAAAATTGAGTTAAATAAAAAAGAATATTTGACCCTATATATTAAAACATACAGAGTGTTTTTTACTTACCCTGTGTAATCTTTCCTTCTGTTTTTCCTTATGATATGCTAATACTTCCAATCCTTATTCTAAACATTGCTGGAGAAGACCAGTACCAAATGACCAGAGATGAGCTCAATATTAAAATATCAAATTGGCAAATTAGTAGTTGTTGCTTGAAGACAGCAGGGGTGGGTGTTTCTGTTGTAAATCCTGCAGACTTTGGTTGCAGGGATTTATTGCTCTGATTGTGGCTGTTAGAATGTTTGTAGTTTTCTAACTTGTATCATATCATTTAAAATGAAGCAGTGGACATATGCTATTGAAGACATTATATTCCATGTGTGAATGTAAATAAAGAATCATTAATTGGCTACTATGCTTTTGGGATGCTTTAAACTTAAGGAAAATTAATATTTTAGTTTCAGATACTGTCACCTTAAAAATTAATCATGTAGATGCATCTTTACTGGATATGTATATAAACATATATAAAAAGTGCCCTTCAGCCTGGAAGTAAGTCGTCAATTTGTAAAATGTATATAGGAATGGAGGAGTCAAGCTGCATTTATATAACGTCATTGATTCAATAATTTTCAAATCACATCTGAGTATTATGGTAATGATTCTGTTTCTAGGACTATGTACTTCTTTCCTGACTTCTGGATCTCTTTTATCTACTGTCTCTCAATTTTGTCCTCCTGCCTTCCCCCTCCCTCACAGCTCTTTTGTCTCTAAATAAAAATTAAATACTTCTAAAAATTAAATACAGCATGGGAGGGGAAGATAGAGGGGTCAACGCTGGGGATGGAAGAGCACAAGAGACTATGGTGATGGTTCATGGGTGAAGTGGTGGTGGGAGATTTATGTGGACCACATCTTAGGGTAAAAATCAAATATTGTACAAAAATGAACAACAATGTAAGAAAATAAAAAAGTTAAAAAGACTTGGCATAGTACTCTATGCCAAGTACTACATCATGGGCTATAAGACATTGATGAAATTTAACATCTAAAGAGGAGACATACTGAAGATACAGTTTTATAAGTGTCCTAGAGATAAGTGACACATGATTTTTCTGCATAAATTTGATCATTCTTACTATCTTTCTTCTCTCTTGTAGGTACTATCCACTGAATCATGAAATATGAAATCCAGTAGTTCTAGACTTTTTCCTCACGCCTTGACATCTACCCTTGAAACTTGTTGGGTCATTTATCACTTCCATACAAGTGTTAGGTAAGTGCCTCCTGCTCACTTCCCCTTTTCCCACCTATGGAGAGCCATTGTCTCTCATCTGCATTTCAATCTTTGTAAAACTAGTCTCATTTTTCTTTAGCACTTCTTTTCTCCAGTACAGACTTCATGTTCATGTTTACCATCATCAGATATACATTGAGTGCCTATTAATGCCAGACACGGCTAAAATTTTCTTAACCACATGTATCTGATAATAGCTCCCCCGTTCCTAAGTGTATACATTTCTAGTGGGTTGTCATAGCACCTGGGATAAATAATAAATTCCTCATCATGGCATATACAGTCTTTTAGATTAAACTACATCATTTTCTTTTGCCCTTCCTTCTCTTCCTTCCTTCCCTTCCCATCCCACCTTCCCTCCCTCACAGAAACTTTGAAGCCTGAGGCTGCCTCAAGTTCTTTGTCTTCTGATATGCATTTCACTACTAGCACATATTAAATGTCTAATAAAAGCCAAACAGGACTCAGTGTCTTGATGAGCCAATATTTAATATATTTTTGTTTATCAAACAATAGTTGTCAAATGTTCCTTTGCATCGTCACAGTTACTGGTAAAATAGATTATTTTATTATTGGCTTTTCAGTAACTATCTTTTGAAAGTAGACATGCCTGAGCAGTGTCACACCCAAACTGGAGATTGTGGAGGTTTATCTGGGGAGGGGTTCCCTGTCCTTTCTAACCCTTACTGAAAGGGAGGAAGCAGGGAGATAACAGCTGAAGGTCAGCTACAGGTAGGTAGTGTTAATTGCAGGATTTAGTGAGCTGGAAATACTTCTGGGCATGCAAAACTTATAGTCTGTATTTTCTTCCCTTCAAAAATGCCTTCCCAAAGGTGTCTGTTTTCTCCTTCAAAATATGGCACGATGGGCGCCATCATTGCTGCTACATTTGGTAGGTTAAGTTGTCCCATTGTGCAGTTTTCTGCCATGATATTAAAATATGTAATTACTACTACATTATGTAGACACTGAGCCCTATGTTTGGCTTTTATTAGGCATTTAATAAGTGCTAATATGCCAATTTGATGATATTTTCTAAGTACCTGTGTGGGTGTCCCTGGGTGAACGCTGTGCTGGTGAACTAGGGAAACAGATGCATGGTGCCTTCTTTTTGCAGCTGCACAGCAGAGATGCGGTACCTGTGGATGAGGAAAATCCACCCTTCCACTTCCCACAGAAGAGTCACCCAAATGATGATGCATTGGTCTGTATGAACGGTATCCACAGTCTTTTCATTTGGCACTTGAAAATTAAATTAACTATTGTATCCATTGTATTTTCAAATAAAAATTATACTTAGACTTCATTAAATAATACATGTAGAAAATGTGGGATAATGTTATTCTTCAGACCTACCCTTTAATGTCTGGTCAGTACACTGCATGTAACTGGTCATCCCAAAGCCAAGTGATTGGCAAGGATTAAGATAAGTCTATGGCTGAACGCTCAGACCAGGAACAATTTCTCTGTCCTACAAGATTGCTCTCTAAGGTCAATATTCATTTGAAGACAGCTTTGCTTTGAATATGACAGATAGGTTACATAGAAGACCACGGGGAATTGGTTGGTTCCTGGAATAAGTAATAAGAACTGAAACAGTAATCTTTTCCTCAAGTGCAAATTTGACAACTGAGCTATGTCTGACTAATATCGAACATCCATATCGACCTGTTGAGGTCAATAGTTGGGCTTAGTTATGCTCTGTATTGACTGGTTACATTTTCTAAATGAGAAAGAAATGGTCAAGTGGGAAAACTCAATTGCATCTGGAGAAAGGTGGTTGTTGTTATTTTTAAAGAGCAATTTATTTGTATAAAGTAAACGAAAGCTATCTTGAAAATTTGGTCTTAAGTTTATTTTGCTCTTACTAATCAATGTGTTTTTAGAGGAATTAGGATGAAATGGTTATTTTTGTGCAACTATATATCTTGACCTAAGTTGTTATTTTTTACAAACTAAGTGAGAGTACAGCATAATGAAAAGAGCGTTTGGCTTTAGATTCATAGAGCTTTGTGATGGAGCTCTGGCCACATTTATGCTAGAACACATCCTTGCACAAGTGCCTTACCCTATTTAGATCTCACTTTCTTAATTAATAGTAATTTAAGGAGAAGTCATCTCATCCAGTCCAGTTAGAATTAATTGTTCAGTGACAAAAAAATAATAATTTAAGTGGGAAAAGATAATGACATCTGTACAACACAAAATTTTCATCTTACCAAAATGTCTAAAAGTACATTCATCCAATAACCTTTTGATGGCAAGCCAATGTCAGTTCTCTGAGTAGGTTTGCTGATTAGCATGGAATTTTTTTTAACTTACAGTGTATTACATAGACTTCCAATTTTTATTTAGGTAAGTGGGAGTTATAAAAACATTTGCAGAAGAAACTCAATAGAATGACCATTGATATATTTTAATTTGTCTTTATATTTTACATTTGTCACACCTACACCTAATTTAACAGTAATTTATTTTAGTAGCAAGCCTTTTCCAAGTTTTTGTAGAAACAGAAAGTCTTTTCCTATTTTTATATTTAATCAGGCTGCATAAGGACAATAATAATTACAACTAGAAAATAGTAATTCATTCATTCATTCCGCAAATATATGGAGAAGTACCACCAATTTTTGCTAAGCATACATCATCACTGCTAGGAGCAGAAGGCCATCACTCTAGAACAGTGCTGCTCTCCAGCACTCTAGATTTTTTAGAAGTCACATTAAAAGAAGAGCGAAAAAGATAAAATTAATTTTAGTAATTTATTGTGTTTATGAGTTTGGTCATTTCAACAGGTAGTCAATATAAACATCAAGATATTTACACTTTTTTTTATGTTGGCTTCAAAATCTGGTATATATTTATACTTGCAGCACATTGCAATTGAGATTAATCACAGAGCAAGTGTTCAATGGTGAGTAGTGCCTACCATATTGCAGAGCACAGCCCTAGTGATCTGTGTGCCACAGGTTTTGGTACGTACTTGTGCAGGGGAATGGACAGATGTAGTCAATCCAGTGAGGCAGTTAATAGGGATCTGTTGAGACAGCTATCCCTGAGGTACTTCAAGGGCTTGTTATAAAGATTGTTAATATTTATTGAGATCTATTATAGGCAATCACTGCACTCTCTGCATTCCATATGCCATGTCACTCCCTCTAGCACTTGGAAGAGGTATTAATCTTACCTGGAAAAGTGAGATTCAGAGAGGTTCCATGACATAGTAATTACAAAGCTAATGAGTAGTGGAAAAAACTAGGTTTTTCTAGCTCAGAAAGCATTGTGTTTAAAAGTTTGGCACTTGTTATGGTAATATTTATAATAATAATATCAATGATGTCTGATTTGTAGTTGCCAAGTTTTCCATGTGTCAATGTCGAACTCAAATTGTTTATAACCATTAACCTGCATGCAATAGCTGAATTGAGAATATTCTGGGAGCTGTAGTTTTTTCAAACTCCTTTCTGCCTTGAGCCTTGGAGTATTTGCTGGTATTGCTACCTGGTTTGAAATGTCTCCAGCATTGCCTCCACTCTCCCTATTTAACAAATCCAGGTTAAATGTGCTCATCTGTCTGAAACTTTGCTTACAAAAGACTGCTTGCAACAACCTCTTTATTTGCTTGATCAGGAATGGGACTGTTAACCTCTTGCCTTGTGAATATCTATTGACTCTCCTTCTGACTGTTGTCCTGATGTCTTAAATGTGTGTAGCATTGTATTAGTTTCCTTCTTGCTGCTTTAACAAGTCCTGCACACTGCTTTTTTTTTTAATATATATTTTTATTGTTATTTATGTCTTTTACATTTTGTATTCCCCTTGGATAGCCCACCACCAATTCACCCGTGATCCATCTCCATGGTCCCTTGTGTTCTTTTCTATTCCATTTAGTGCCCTTACCTTCCCCCC
>PVIJ01007176.1:0-84976 GCA_004024925.1 Scalopus aquaticus | reverse complement strand
GGGGGGGGGAGGAAAAGGGCACAAAATGGAATAGAAAAGAACACAAGGGACCATGGAGATGGATCACGGATGAATTGGTGGTGGGCTACCCAAGGGGAATGCAAAGTGTAAAAGACAAAAATAACAATAAAAATACATATTAAAAAAAAATTATCCGAAGGAAAATAAGCCAGATTATATAGTGTGTGATTCGTTTTATGTAAGATTGTCAAATGACGAAGATAGGGATGGAGACAGATTAGTGGGGATGGATGGGAGAGGGTGCTGATAAAGAGGCTTGCGGGAAGTGATGGGACAGCTCCATATTCTAATTATGGTAATGGTTACACAGACCTACACATATAATAAAATTAGTGAAACTATACACCTCCTTTCCCTAAAAAACAAAGGGGGAAGTACAGCACAAAAACTGATGAAATCCAGATAACACCTTTCATTTAGGTGGCACTATTGTATCAGTGTCAAATTCCTAGTCCTGATCATTGCATTAAGGTTATTTACATATGAAGGCCTCCCTGGTGGCACAGAGGTTAAGCACTGCGGCTGTGGAGCTATCAGCAGCACAAGGAGAGTTCCATGCCTGCCAGTTGGGGAGATTCCCACATGGCACTGCAGACCTCTCCTGCCTCACCCGCTGCTCCCCTCAGCAGTGTATTTCCGCCGATCTGCCTGTGCTGCTCCCCACTCTGTCTCTGGTGAACCCTCTTGCCGCCCCACGCCTCTGGCCTGTACCCTAGCTTGTATGCATAAATAAATAAATCTTTTAAAAAATACATAAAGGTTATTTACAGATGATGTTATCTTTGAGGACATGGTAACTCTGTACTATGTTTTTAAGAGCTTTTTGAGAGCTCATAAACATGCCATATTTAAAAAATAAAAATAAAATATTTTAACCTAATTATTTAGAGTCATATAATGATAATGGGAAACTGGGAATATGTATCTGTGTAAAGTTTTTAGAAAACAATCTTGAAATATGCATTAAAAGTGCTAAAATAATTATTTGAACCAGACACTAACTTTGTGGAGAAATGTGGGGTGTGGACAAGAATAATGGATAAAATAACCTCCATATTTTTACATCTTAATGGTGAAATATTTTCTGAAAGAAAATATTTGCATTATAATGGTGAAAATTTTGAAAAATTTCTAAATCTACGTTATAGAAGATTAGCTAAATTTTTAAGATAGTCTTTAAAGCTTGTATTTATAGAAACAATAATACCATAAGAAAATGACTGTAATATAGTATAAAATGAAATTTTAAAATTAGGACACAGAATTATACATATGCAAAAATCATATAAAATCTGTTCATATTTTTAAGTTATGCTATTTAACATATATTTGATTAATAAATTGCTGATAAACATGCTTTTATGTAGATTACATATCATACCATATATATCTTATGTTTATGTGGCCATATTGCAAATGTCCTCTTTATATATTAATGTATGTATTTGTACGATACGTATCTGATACAATGCTGATAGTGATTATTCTAAGTGGTGGGATTATGAGTTGCTTTATTTTGTGCTTTATGTTTTTGTCATATATGAGAACGTGTTTATAAGTGTAACATATATAAACACTAATAATTAGAAAAACATAACTATCCCCTTGAGAAGAGACCTGGGGTCTATTTACTGTGTTCTACTAACCAAGTCGCCCCACGCAGGTGGTTAAACATCCCTGCCCTCACTCCTCTCACCTGTTAAAGGAGGAGTTATCCTATGTCATTTCAGAGTACCCACTAGTTCCATTATTTTATAATTCCCTACCTAGCATGTGAGAGGTATTATGGAAGACAACACAAGGTAAGGTAGCTAGACTTAACCTGAAGGATGTTAGCATTCAGACAGGAGAAAGCAGCCATGTTAGTACACACCTACGTACATATCTAATCTACAGAGCGTGAGGGGAATTTGGTGGTGCCACAGTGTTACTGCTCAGCTCCACCCTCCCTTAGGTGGGGCAGGGAACCTGGAACATACCCTTTTTCTGGGAACCACCCTGTTACAACAGGAGAAGTCATATCTGGCAGGCCAAGCAGGAGCACTTTCATGGAGGAGTTAGCGCCATCAATCTTATCTCCTCCACTCCCAGTTCAGCTGATTTTCTCCTCTATAATTTTGTCAGTTGGCTTCCAATTTTATTCCATTAGTTGTTTGGATCATTATTAGTTTTTATTTCAGTTTCCTCTGCAGTGAGCCCTGTCAGCAGCCAAAGAGTGACACAGAACCAGGGAATTGGAATCCAAAAGAACAAGTCTCGGCTCAGTTAACAAATATGTTGGCGAAATGCCGGCCTCTGAAGGAAATAGTCAGCCAAAATATTTATCAACAGGATTTTAATTCTACAGTTTGATTTAAATTTCTGCTCAGCTGAGTGTGTGGTATATCTCGCTGGTTAACTCTAGAATTCTAATCAAAGGACCTTCAAAGCAGCAAGACAAATATTTGTGCTGGCATTTCAGTTGCAAGCTTCAGACAGTACAGCTCTTGAACATTCAGACAACACCCTGAGTCCTTGGCAGTCCTTTAAGAAGTCTTTTAGAATGTTGATTATCTCACTTTTTGCATGATGTTAGCTGAATGTCCCTATATCCCCAGAGTGGCTTCTACAAGTTCTGGCTTGTTAGTGACCTGATCTTGGTAGGAAATGGACCTGGAGTTGTTTCCAGCAGTAATGGTACAATAGCCATTCCCACTGTC
This sequence comes from Scalopus aquaticus, assembly GCA_004024925.1. Classification (NCBI taxonomy): domain Eukaryota; kingdom Metazoa; phylum Chordata; class Mammalia; order Eulipotyphla; family Talpidae; genus Scalopus; species Scalopus aquaticus. The sequence goes on along the minus strand of PVIJ01007176.1, from coordinate 82,256 downwards.
TCAGGGGGACCGATGGGTGTGACTCCTTATCTGGATATGGGACTACCTACAGTGATGTTCTTCTCAAGAATGGAATGGGGTGTCCTTTCCAACTTTTTCTGCTGTTTTCCTCCTGTCTATACCCACATTATGCTTCTGAACAGAATTCATCCTCAACCTATCACCACCTCCCAAAGAGAAGGTCCTTCCATTTCCTGAAACAAGTGAAGAAAGAGAGACAGACACAGAGACAAGAGTTCTGAAACACAAACTGAGACCTGCTTTCTGCCTCTCTGTTTAGGAGTATATGGAATGAAACCCTACCTAGGGTTTCATTTAGTCTTAATGAGGGTCTTCTTAGAGACCCCTGGCCAACCTGGGGCTTCCACTCTGGAATAGCAATGAGGAATGGCATCTTGAAGGACAGGAGTGAGAAAGCACAGTACCTATCTGTGTTTGTAGATACTTTTGTAGAGAATGGGAATGCACCTTAGGGACCAAGGTACTGAAAAGAAATCTATAATGGGGACAAGGAGAACATACAGAGGAAGCCAATAGTAACTGTGAACATCAGTAGGTGCTGGAGTTCCACTGGCAACCAAATGGGTTCATTTCCAAGGGCACTTAATACAATGACTACAGATGTCCACTTCAGTGACAGTCAACTGGGATCCAAATAACTGACAAGAACCAGACCTCCTTCCCCTGATGCTGCTCAGAGGGTATTATAGAATACCCTCTGAACACAGGTACCATATTGAAAAGTGACAGGAGACTTCTTGTCAAGGAGAATCACCTGTATAGGGTGTATGAATTTTGAATTACCTGGAGTTAAATCCCCAACTGACCATTGGGGATTGACACTAAGATCACTGTATGAACCTAGATTCATTTTATTAGCCAGAAATGAAAGTTACCTCCACTAGGCAAATTCAGACTCATTTCCATCACCACTACACAGAAATGAGGGCTCAGAAGCAAGTCATGTTCTGCTGTAGAAAAATAGTTCTGTCTTCTCACATCTGCATTGTCACAGAAAATTTTAACCATATACTTGCCTTAAAAACCACAGGAAACACCTGATGAAACTAGACACATATTTGAAAAGTGCCCCACAATGCAGAGCCAGGTGCAGGCACAGAATTTACTGACTGGGCAAAGAAGGCCTGTGAGGACAAAGCATACACTCAGTATCTCAGCCCCAGTCTTCCCACTTTCACCACATGCAATGGTACTTTGGGCTGCCCTTAACCATCTCTGCATCTCCATTCACCCATTAGTAAAAGAAAAGTAAAATCCAATAATATTAGTCATAAAACATATTGAAAAAAAAGCTAAATGATAATAATTAGATTCAGGTAAAAAATCTACTCTCTACCACCCCATCTCCCTACACCACGCCCAATATGATGCTGAGAGATTTCTGGAAGGAGCAGACATTTGCTGGCAGAAGTTCAGAAAATCTGCAAATTATTTATGCACAAACTGAGTGGGATAGGCCTTGTTACTTGACGTGTGCATATGTGTTCTTTAATCAAATCCATCGCTCCTCTGCACATATCGTAAGCATTGTCATTTCCTCTTTACCTGCTACAGGTACATCAGATAAAGAGCGTAAAGCGATATCACACACACAAAAAAGGGGGCTTCCATGGAAAGTTGGAGCATTTATTAATCAATTTGACACACTTCAGGTATGTTTATAAAAGATGGGGAATGTGTGTTGACACTGTCCATGGTGAAAATAAGTTATTTCCTTCTCTGCTACTCAGCAGGCTATTGGAACAGGCAGCACTTTATTTCTGAACTAAAATTTCTAGTGAAATTTTGCACTACTCCAGGCTTTTTGATCTCTCTCAGGTTCAGTTTTCTCCTCTGCAAAATGAGGATAATGAGGTCTCCCTTGTGGGACTGCTGTAAAGAAGAAATGTTATGCAGGACACACAGCGCTTGGGATATGGCTTAGCACATTGTAAGAGCCATTGCTCTTACATTTGTCCCTGGGTCAACATGGTGACTCTGTCCTGCTTCCCCTAGCCCTTCATTGTTAAAGAAGAGTGAGGGGACTTTCTGGCAGGACGAACACCATGGGTTATTTTTCCCAAACCTGGTCTAAGTATCTCCTTAATACACACACACACACACACACACACACACGCACACAGAGTAGTCCTTGAATAGAACAGTGGAAGACATGGAAAACATGGAGCAAGAGAGATGTAGGGAAAAGCAATGTAAGGATGGGGGAAAATCAATTAAAAGTAAGCTTTTTTCCCCTGTTTTCTTATTTTTGGCAACCACCTCTGCATACACATTCCTGTCCCCAACCTGTGTTCTAGTTATAGTGTGTACAGATGTCCCCTTACCCTCTAGGTTCCCTGTGACATTTTCCTTAAGCACTCCCTCCCCCACCCAGACAGATAAAAACTGACTCCGTACAAATCCACTCTATTCACTAAAACTGGAATTTTTTAAGGTCAGATTGATGCCAGAATAAAAATAACTGTTAAACTGTCATTACTATTTACTATATGCCAGGCAAATAGCTTTAATAGATACAACCTCATAAACTATTTCCAACAGCCATTGGTGCAGGCACTGTTATCCCCTTTGCACGGATCAGTGGGTGGAAGATAATGGCATCTGAATCCAGGCTGTCATGCCAGGAACCTCAGCTCTCAGGATCTGTGCGGGATATCCATACCTCATCCCTCCTTCCACACCAGAGGCCCTCCCAGTGCATGGCCTAGAGTAGCGCCAAGACACGCTGGCTGTCTGACACCAACATGAGGGCATGGAATGGAAACACAATCACTTCTCTAGCACTTTTGATTTGTTGGTTGCTGCTCCTAGTTGGGAAACCACACCACATTTAACTCCACCTCCATCTTCCTCTTTCTCTTTGGAAATTCTTGAGAAATGGCCAGTGTGTTCTGTCTACCACCAAGGCCATACCTTGGATAAGTGAAGTCTCCCTGAGCTATGAGCTTCCATTACTAGTTCTGGAATACTACATTTCCACATCAGGTGAGATAAAATGATGATTTGGGAGAACATCCAAAAGGAAGAGAAAAAAAGACTCTTTCAATGCTTTGATTTCATGTAAAAATTTCTCTGGATTTAGAACTTGCCGAAAAGCTATAGCAAATTGATTTAAAATACTGAGTCCTCACGATACATGACTGTGACATCATCATGACCACCACCATCATCACTAATGTACCTGGAATATTAACTCTACGCCAGGTACGAAACTCAACCACTTAAGTACATTTCCCCCATTGATCTTCACATCAACCTTATGACATATCATTAACTCCATTTTTTTTTTAATGGAGGGGTGGTAGTGGTAGTGGGATTTTATTGGAATTTGGATAAACATGTAAATTAATTTGGCAAGAATAAACATATTAAACATACTTCATTTCCTTGAAATTGGATGTATCTCTTCATAAAACAAAAGTTTATTTTATGTCTCAGTAAATATTTGTGGTTTTCTTCACAGAGGAGTTACATATTTCTTGAGAAGCTATTACTAGATTATCTTTTTTTTATGTTTTGCAGTAAAGGTTTGTTATTTTATTTTTTCATTATTTTTATTTTTTCTAATATATATTTTTATTGTTCACGACCCAGAGATTCGGGTTTTAGAGAGAAGAATCTTCCCTGTGGCCATACCCAAGCGGCTGGTGCACAACTCAGACCCAGTGCCCTGTGACATCAGCCTTGGCTCTTGGCCATGCAGCTCTGCCCGCCAAACATGACATGCCCACCTACCTAGCATCAAAGCTTCGGAGGGTAAAGTTAACTGCTGCACAATCCTCATGGCCTGTTTCACTTCATGACGAGAAACACGCCATGCCTTTAAGAAACCACGATGGTCTAGAGGGACAGAGAAGGAACATGGTTTCTAGGCAGTTAAAACATGTCTAAGGAAATGTTTCTGCTGCTGTCACATGCTTTCCTTAATAACAAACTAGGCACTTAGTAAGTATGTTGAGTGAATGCATGACTGATTCAATGAAATAATAACTTGAGTCGACATGAAATTGGTCCATATCCTTCTTGCTTAAAAACTATGTAGATATAGTGGCAGAAGGTGAGCACTGGATTGATTTTGGTACCCTCTGGATATTTGCAGCTTCATCTTCTAGCTTTGTAACAAAAACTTAGCCACAGTGATTTGAGGATTAAGTCTTTCTCCATCACTTTTTAATGAAATGGGATAAACCTCTTCAGTTTGTAGCTTTGATTCTGTTCTCAGTTCTAGAAGGTTAACTGGAATTAATTAAGCACTTGAAGCCTGATAGCACAGAGGTCAAGAGCACAGGGGGTGGAGTCAGACTTCCTAAATTCTAATTTATATGAGCTGTGCCATTTTAGGTAAGGCACTTAACCTTTCTGTGCCTATTTTCTATATGCAAAATAGGGGAAATAATGTACTTAACTCGTGGAGTTATTATGAGTTAATGCATGTAAATCACTAAGAAGTGCTTGGCAGCTAGTAAGCATGTACTCTTCAAGAATGTCTAACATTATTTCCAGCATCCAAAAGGCATTCATTTAGCAAAGGTCCTATGGAATGAGCTGATGTCTCCTCACCTCACTGCCTCAACTTCCAACACTCCTGATGGGATAAATTAAAAGGCTCCTCCTGCTCCCTCCAACCCGTGTCCAGCTACTTGAATTTTCTTTTTCCCTTTAGTTGCTGTGTTTTATTGCCAGAATTCTCTCTCTTCCAGTTTACCCATCACTCCAGTTTGCATCACTCTAGTTTCTCCAGCACTGCCAGCTCCCTCTTACCCATTCCAGGTGATAAGAAACTGTCTCAGAACAAATGTAGTAAGAGAGGTGCTGAAGACTTGGCTTTATTCAGGAGATGGATTAGAAAGTAGTAGAAACATGGTGTGACCAGGACAGAATAAACTGTCTGCTTCATGAACTCATCTGCACACAATAAAATGATGTTCAGCTTCTGCCTGGTTAAGACGCAGTAAGGAAGTGAGAAAGCATCTCCTTGCTCCTTTCACACCGCTGAGTGGCTTCAGATGGCAGGCTGCCTATTGAGAATCCTAATTCAGCTCCATCACAGTGTGTGAAACCCTTCTAGAGCAACAATCTTTTTCAGTGTTTGGAGGTGTTGTAGATTTCCTTCTTCTGAGCTCTTACTGATATTGTAGCATGGAGTCACTATTGCTAAATGTCATTTTATTTTAGATGGCTTTTTTTGTTGATCCTTCTTTAACAACTGGATGTTAGCCTTAGGGATCCAGCCTTTTTCTGTAACAAATCACCATATTTTAACCCATGCTCCCATTTTCCCTATTCCAGTTACTATGCTGTTTAACAAGCTGTCCACACTTGAAGGTGTAAAGTAACCATTTAAATGTTCTCGTGAATTCTATGAGTAAGAAATTCAGGAAGGGTAGAGAAAATATGACTTTGAGGCAAAAGCTAAGAGCAACAAAGGTTGGGGGTGATGTGACATTTGGGCACCAGAGTCATTTCAATCTTGTTTACTTAGATGTCTAGTGGCTAGTGCTTGCTAATCTCTGGGACCTAAGCAGGGGCTTTCAACCCAACCCTTCTGTGTGGCTCCTAGGACTTCCTCAGCCTGAGAGCTGAATTTCAAAAGAAAATATCCTACCTCCCATCCCCTTTCTCAAATAAAAACATCAACCAGGCAGAAGTTGTATTTCTTCCCATGATCGAACCTCAGAAGTCACATCACATGGTATTTGCTGGTTCTGCATCTGAAAGGGGGGAAGTCAAAGTCCTGCTATAGGAGAAACAAGAAGGCCCGTTATTGCGGCTACATTTCCTCCTGAGACTAACTTGGCCAAGTGCGCATGCACGCTAGCTCCCTCCTTCTCAGGCGTAATATGGAAAGCAGACAGAGGTGATGCGCGGCCCCTCACCAGGGGGTCCTCTGTTCCTCTTCCAGAAGCTGGACTGGAATCCCAAGGCTTCCCTCTCATGCCCCCTGAGGCTAGGCTGGGGTGCAGTCGCCCTCCTGGGCTTGGTTTAGCTCATCACTATTTCTACTCACTGTTAATTTTGTCTGCACTGAATTTTAGATGTATGCTCTTTGCCTCTCTCTCTCTCCTCCAACCTAGACACACAGTGCTTTTATTTCATTCCTCAGTCATAACCAGTATTGCAGTTTCCAAAAATTATGTTCTCACTGATTTATTTTCCTGACATCCTGGGCATATATGATTAAATATAATTGAATGTATTGCTGGCCTTGTTTATCCAGAGAATAAACCTGATTATTTTTTGACTTGGGGCAGAACTGGGAAGTGAATCATGGATCAGTGGAGGTTGAATTCCAGGCTATTGGTAATCAGGTATTAAAATGTCAAAACAATAGTGTTTCACGCAAATCCCACACACTGGGGCTTGTCCAGGTGGATAAAATGAGTGCTAATAACCAGCACAGGAATATGAAGATATCAATCACTTTAGAGACCTAAATTAAAAAAAAAAAACTATTAAAAAGTGCACCAAAATATTCAGATGGAGAAAGGAAACATGTTAACTGCAGCAGATGGGCTACTAGAAGTTTCAAGGGAGAAAATGATTATCATGGATTAAAAAAATTTCACTTGACTTTCAAGACATACCAGTCAGAATAAAAAGGAAAATTAAAACCTCCCATTTACTCATAACCCAGAAATTTAAAAAAATGTGTATATTTTAGTGACACTTTTTTTCTGGTAATTTTGTGTATGTGTGTTTATATACATAATCATTATTTTTAACAGAAATTGGATGAAATTATCCCCACTGTTAAATATCCTTCTTTTATTTTTTTTAAAGATTTATTTATTTATGCATACAAGCTGGGGTATAGGCCAGAGGTCGGGCAGGGCGGGGGGCGGGTGAGACAGATACAGAGGAGGGAGCAGAAAGGGCAGACTGACTGAAATACACTGCTGATGAGAGCAGCAGGCGAGACAGGAGAGGTCTGCCTTGTCATCTGGGAAGCTCCCTGGCCAGGTATCGAGCTCACGCTCTAGTGGCTCTGGATAGCTTCACAGTGCTGCGACTTAACCCGATGCACCACCAGGGAGGCCCCAATATCCTTCTTTAAGCAGCCTTATTTCATTATCTAAGTCATTAAATATTGTTTGAAAAACTCATTATTATATGAACATAATTTATGTAATCACTTTCCTATTGTACATGTGGGCTGTTTTCTTTCATTTTAACAGCATTATGAGAAACAAACTTCTTTCTATATAAAGTTTACATATTCCCCAGAAACTGCTTCCACTGACAACCACAAAGGCACCCTTAATAATATTGAATTATCATTTTCAAAACCCTAATTATATTGATTGAAAACTACGTCTTATTTCAATTCACACTTACATGATTAATAGAGTAGAATATTTGATGCAATTTTTAGCCATTTAAGAATCTTCTTTAGGAATTATCAGTGAATAGTCTCTGCTGATATTATCTATTAGGGTGTGAGAATAATATTTGAAGCATGGAGGGTGTGTGTGTGTGTGTGTGTGTGTGTGTGTGTGTGTGTGTGTGTCAAGGCTCTTAACTGCAAAGAAAGTGAACAAGATAGAGCAAGAAAGAGAGAGAGAGACAGAAAGAAAGGGGGGAGAAGTAGGGAAGAAGAAAGGGAGAGAGGGAGGAAGGAAGGGAACAGTGTGTTGAAAGGATTGCAGGTAGTACACAGGGTCCTTAGGCCAGCTTGAAAATCAAGCTAAGTGGCCAGGAATTATGACTAACATCTCTTTTATGATAAAGAAACTACGGCTCCTTCAGCAGAAGCCACCAGAAAGAGACATCATTTTCCTTCTCTATCACCACCCTTATACCCTTTTGGTCCTTTCTCCCTCTCCCTTCCCTTTTTTTAAAAAAAAGTATATATATTTTATTGTTATTTATATCTTTTACATTTTGTATTCCCCTTGGGTAACCCACCACCAATTCACCCGTTATCCATCTCCGTGGTCCCTTGTGTTCTACTCTACTCCATTTTGTGCCCTTACCCTCCCCTCCCCTCCCCCGGCTCTTCCCCCCACCCCCGCTGAGTGTCTCTCTCTTATTTGGTTTCCTTACAGTCCTGTTATAAGTGCAACCATTCGATATTTTTCTTTCTTTCTGTCTTATTTCACTGAGTATGATCCCCTTTTAACTTCAGATGTCTTACTTTGTTTATTAGCATCTGCTAGTTCTTGTAAGCTTTTGCTGCGTCGAATTATCCACTATGTAAACATTCAATATTAGTCAATCTGGCTTGCTTTGCGACACATAATTTCCTTGAACTCCTTTCGTTTTGCTGTAAATGGCAACATTCCATCTCTCCTTATGACTGAGTAATATTCCACAGTGTGGGTGGACCACATGTTCTTAATCCAACCCTCTATCAGTGGGCACTGAGGTTGTGTTCATGTCCAAGCTATAATGCAGCAGTAAAGATTGCAGAGCATATAATTTTTGAGCTGATGGTTTCATGTTCTTTGGATAGAAGCCTGAGAGGGGATTTCTGGGTCATACAGTATTTCTATGTTTAGCCAGTTAAGGTAAATCCAGATTGCTTTCCCAGATAAAAGGAACTTCTTTGCCCCTGTGTGGCGTTTCTCAACCTTTTGAGTCCATGCCCAGAACGGGCATGTAGTGCGATGCTGAGACATCTTAGGAGGGAGGAGGCTTGTGTCCCTACCAGCCTCCTCTGATAGAGATTTCCCACATAGAAACAGCGGTGTGGCAGCTGGACAGCTGAAACAAACATGAAGCATCTGCTATGCTTTATAGAGGGCCTGACCCACAGTACCAAGAGGAAGCAGTAATCAGTGATAATGTGGACATACCTGGGGCGCACCCTAATTAAAAACATCTCTCAAAGCAAGCATCCTGTCTGCAAGCATGATATCATTAGAACTGAACTGATCAGCTGATTAGAAGCTCCTTGTGGGCAGCCTGTATTACACACAGTGCCTCGCATGGTGCCCTGCATGCTCCCAAGTCCAAAGGAAAGCCCCATGTCAGACCGCTTCTTTGGAGAGTGCACATTAATGCCTGTAGATTAAACTTCCTCAGCCTTGTCACCAGCAGGGCCAGGTGGGGGAGTCAGCAGGGGGCCAGATGTGCACAGCTGAGGGCACACTTTCATGCAATCAGCAGTCAAGTGGTCTTGCCATTTATCTTATCTAATGAGACAGGAGATCACTGGAAACAAACGCCTCCAGCAGATTCAACCAGCCGCACAGTTTGCTGGTTCTCTCCCTCCTCGCCCTTACCTTACCACCCAGAAGTCTTTTTGCTACGGTGTCAATGTCTTTTCAGGTTTCACATTAAATTAATTTTTTCTGATATAATTTAACTCATGTCACCTGGGCACCCATCATATCCCTGTCTACCTAAGCTACTCCAAGGTTTTTGCCATCTAGGTTCTTGCTGGATATATTAGCTTTATCTAAAATTTGGGCTATTTACATGATTTAAATGCTTCCAGCCAAAGGCCTCAAATTGTTCTGGAGCTTCCTTTCTGCCTCTGCCTCCCTTGACCTGTTTCCATCCAGGGCTCTGCACCAAAGGCTGACCTTGCCCTCTGGCTTCCCTTGGGCTTGGCCAACGGAGAGCACCAGCAAGAGAAAGGAGGAAAAGGGGAGAGTGAGTCTGGTGTTGGTTCCCGAGGACCTTCACTGTGTTTTTCCAGATGCAGCTTCTGTAGAGCTGGGGGGGCATGTTCTCCTCTTGCTCCCCCACCCAGGCACCAAGATGAGAGGCACTGGTGCCCCAGGGCCCTGGGCACTGCCCTATTCTATCCTTGTGAACTCCCCTACGATTTACCTGTGACCTACCATCTCTTTCCAGCAATGACCCTCAGATACACCAACTAATAATCCAAGAGTACTACACTGCTCAAAGAGATTTAATTATTTTTGAATCTTATCACCCTGTCTATAATTTACTGTGGAGTGCATTTTTTTTAAAAGATGGGTTAAGAAGCAGAAATGTGCTAGAGCAAATCTAGCAAAATGTTAGTGGTAGAATCTTGGTGTTGGTTGTCAAATTTTTCAGTATTTCTGAATGTTTGAAAAACTTCACAATAAAAAGTTGGGGAAAATGCTCTCACCACAAAGATAGTGGAGACTTAAGAAACTATAAAGAAATGTGACCAGTTGATGAAATCGACTACTGGTGAGAAAACATGAAGTACTGAAGCTGACACAAGAAAAGGCAGGCCCTTGAAATTGTCTAATAACAATCACAGAAACAGGAAAACTTCTCAAAGTATTGTCTGTCACGCATGCTAAGTTGGAATGACCTTACATTAGCACAAGGAAGGTATAAATAAACCCATACTGTATCACTTCAGTACAGTTTTTGTCGCCCTTTTTCATTATTTCTTTAAAAAAAAAAGCCCCACCCGTGGCGTGCTGACAGCGGAGAGCCAACAGCGCATGTGCCTGGTTCTGCCTGGCGGGCGGGGGCGTGAGAAGCACGTGTCACACTGCACCCCCTGGCGGTGGCCCCTCTGTGCTACGTGTCCTCCACACCCTCGCGGATCGCAGACGGCGCCACGTCATCCCCTCTCAAGATCCTCTTACAAAGCAAGACACTCATACATTTTGGACATCTGTTGTGATATCCACTGCTAATTTAGAGAAAAGTGGAAGTAAACACGGATAATTCACAAAGAATGAGAATGCGGCGAGCAGTAGGACCTATAGAAAGCGGGGGTCTAGCACTGCTCTGCAGACTTGTTCCTAAAATAAAGGTATTAGAGAGGGAAAAATCCCTGTCCCTTGATTTGCCTATTTTGTAAAACTTCTGATAGGCTGAGTAAGCAGCATTTTCAAATTCTCCCAGGTCCACTCACTCTAGGGAGGCATTGTAATAACTGTACACAATATTTTACTCAATCATTAAATTCTCAGATTTTAATCCCACATGAGTTTCCAGGAAAGAGAAGTGGAGTGGGGAAAGGAAAAGTGATACAGTAAGAGGGAAATTTCTACAGCTTTCATGGAAAAGCAGAACATGCCAGGTCAAGGCCAACATAAAGAACAGGGACAACAGTCCAGAGGGGATTTGGAACTCAGCAAGTAGAGCGAACACACCTGTTCCAATGTCACATACACCACAGTCAATATGGGCTCACAGAAGGGTAGCTCCACAGCAGTGCCACCTCTGCCACATTCCAGAATGAAAGTAGAGACCAAGGTTCCTCCACAATCAGATGCTGAGCGACACCATATGCCTCTGGGGAGGATCCTCTGCAATAGCTGGGGGCCACTCAAAAAGGTCCACTGAGCCCAGAGTTGCTAGCCTTTGGGGGAACATAGGATGGCAAAGAACAGACATGCTAACACCTGGAGAGAAATATTTCCCAAGCAGCTATAAAAGAAGGAAGCAAAGCAAGGAAAAATAACAATGAAGGACTTAGGAAAAGGAAGGAACAGGTAAGGGATGTGCATGCTGTTGCCAACGGTCTCAACATGCAAGCAGCATTCTGGGAGGGGCAGACATTGATTGTGAAAGCCCATAAATGTTGGAGAAAGTCTGGGTTAGAATCTTTTGTGGGTCCCAGCTATTTGTATTGAGCAAGTTACTTTAAGCCTTTCAAGTCTCTGGTTTCCGTCTTTAAACTGAAATACCACCACCTAAAGCACGGGCTTTTCTATAAAAGTTATTTTAAATAATCTATTAAGTGCCAACACAATGCTTGATACCCACTGTCACTCAGCTAGCAGCTGAGAGCTCAGTGCCCATTAAGATTAATGCCTCCAACTTCATACACTATTGAACAAAAAGACCATTCCATGTGTTCTAAATTCTCAGGAATATACGTGTCGGTAGAGAGATTTAACTCAATAAATCAGGTTACAAAAAGATGGCTTCATTTGTTTTCTATTACTATCTCAACTTCAGAAGAAAACACTCACAATTAAAAGTAACACTCTTGGGCCTCCCCGGTGGCACAGCGGTTGGGCGCTGCTCTGTGGAGCTGTTGGCAGCGGCGACGCGAGTTCGACGCCCAGCCGGGGAGAATCCCACATGGTGCAGCAGACCTCTCCTGCCTCGCCCGCTGCTCCCCTCAGCAGTGTATTTCTGATCTGCCTGTTCTGCTACCCGCTCTGTCTCTGGTGAACCCTCTTGCCGCCCCACACCTCTGGCCTGTACCCCAGCTTGTATGTATAAATAAATAAATCTTTAAAAAAAATAAAATAAAATAAAAGTAACACTCTTTATATTAAAAGATACCTTCTAGTTCCTTCCACTCCTTTGGATAGGTACTCTGTCCATACAGGTATCAAGTTCCCCATTAAGGAAACACTCTTTTCTTAAAGGATCTCTCCACTCTCCCATCTTCCTACAAGTCTGTCTGAAAGCAGGGGTGGGGTGTCTCGACCTGTGTTCTCCTTCCTTGTGCTCCCTGATAAACTTAAGGCTGATAACAGCATTTGGACCCCTGTTCTCAGTGTAACCACAGCTTTCCCTAGCTGGGGTCACCTGTGGTTAAGAACTGGTTTCTTCTTGTTGATCCTGCGCTTACCAGCAATTACAGACTCAGTTGATCTTCTCAGCTCTGACTGTAACTGCACTTTCACCACCAGCTTCATTAGTCCTCTTTGAAGGTGTCGGCCACAGGCTCACTTTGGCCAGAGCTCGCCAAGTGCCCCTCAGATAGGTACCACATCTTTTTTTTTTTAATGTTAGCAATCTGTTTTTTAAAAAAATGTTTATTTTGCATACAAGCTGGGGTGCAAGCCAGAGGTGTGAGGCAGTGAGAGGGTTCACCAGAGACAGAGTGGGGAGCAGAACAGGCAGATCTACTGAAGTACACTGCTGAGGGGAGCAGTGGGCGAGACAGGAGAGGTCTGCCGCACCATGTGGGAAGCTCCCTGGCATCACAGTCTTATCTCTAGGTTATGTCTAGTAACAGGAAGTAGATACTGCCCATCACCAGTGTTAGCCGTAATGTTCACAGGAAGCAGAAACTGCAGCGGCCTGTCTTGCGCCTTCTTCTCCTATTACTCCTCCCACTTCACCTCACTGTACTAGTCCCCATCCAGAATAATTCCCATTTGAAAGAACATTAGTCTTACGCTGTCTTCCTCCAGGTTTGCAGCATGTGGGCAAAAATAACAAACACAAAGGCGAGGACTTCTTGTTAAAAATAAAAAAGGGGGAAAAATATCAAGCCAATGAGTTGAAGTTTGCCAGGGAGGCTTCTAAATTTGATCTATTGTGAAATCAAACTGGGACACTAGGAGTTTCATATCTTTGCTACTTTATTAGGTGATTAGTAATTAAAATTGCCTCCGAAAAAAAGGATACTGAAGGGGCTTTCTACCCAACCCCTATTTGGCTCGTCTAAACAGAGAAATACTTCAGAAATGTAAAATTCTTTAATCGCTCCAAATTGCCCAAGCACAAGCCAGGCCAAGAGCATCAACTGCTTCTAAAATAAGAGGCAGGTGTTCTGAAAGAAAAAAATCTAAAGAAATGAGCTCACTTTTAATTATTCTTCACTCCATGTGCCCATAGGGAAAAGAGGATTGAAGGAGGCATGTTCCATTACAGCCTTACTAGTTTTAGAATGGCAGTAGTGATTCCAAAAATGAAAAAAAAGAAAAACAAACAAATGAGATAGTATCCACCTCCTCTTTGGATTCACCTCCTCTGTCTGTTTTAACTGCCCACCCAAAGCTGAAGGTGCAGATGTATACCTTCAGGGGAACTCTCTGAAATCCTAGTGGTAGATGTATTAGGGATCTCAATTTTGACCTTTCCTGACTCTATAACCTTTGCCACATGATTTTGAAGTTGCTCCTCCTAAAGGTACAGAGTATATTTCTATGCTGCTTTCTTTGGCCATTGAATGAGGCAGAAGGAGTGGTGTGTTACTTATGAGCTTAAGAAGCCTTGTGTGATGCCTCTTGATTTGGGGGCTCCCCCATCACCACAATAAAACACCCCATTTGCCAGATCTCTGGTCTCAGGAGGAGGATGAGAAATTCATGCAAAAGAGCTGTCCCAACCAAAAACAGAACATGGAGTCCGGCTGCATCAGCTGGCTCTCAGCCAGCCCACAGACATCCGTGCTAAATAAAGTCATATTTCTGTGCCACTGAGTTTCTGTTGTTATTTGTTCCGCAGAATCATTGTGACCACAGGAAATTGAGAGCAAGGAGCACATGGTCTTCCATCTTCTGTTGTGCATCTATCTTTCAATGAGAGGATCCAGGCCAGGTTCCAGGTGTGTATAAAACGTGGGAGCCTCAGTTCTGGGCCGTATAGGGGGACTGATACCTCCCTGAACTATATTGGGACTATTACTGCTGCTGCAGCAGCCTGCATGGGTCATCATTTGCATTTTTCTGAATCTTAAAACACTTTTAGTTTTTTGGCAGGCATTCAGGACTCCTGCTGTCTGCTCTATGTTAACTAGACCTTCAGATGCTCCTGCTCTTAAAAAAATACTTCTAAGAGTTCCAAGTGTAGGGTTATGACACCTCCAGAAAATGTAAACCACCATGAGGCTGGGTCTACAGGAACTGAAGATAATCTGCTGGCTGTCCTGGGAAACACATCTTCATTGGATTGGAAAGCAGAAAACACTGAATTTGAATTGAAACTTGCTATTTATGTGGCCTGGGCTGGTTACTTATCCTCTCTGAGCCTCGACTACTTGATCTATAAAGTGAGATTGCACAGGGCAGTTATGTTAGGGAAGGAATGTAGAGTAACTGACATATCCCAGTAGCAAATACTCAATACTTATTTCTTTCCTATTCTTACATAGGAGCTGCCATGTCTATGCAGAAGAATAGCTGTTCTGGTGTTAAATTAAAATTGTTCAATAAGGATCTCCTGCATTCTTAATATGTGCCAAGTATAATGCTTTGCAGGAGATATAAGAGGAAGACAAAGTCTCTGACTCCAGTGAACTAAAAGGTAGTGGAAGCCATACTGGGGAGGTAATAGCTTAAGTATTTGGAATGTTTGATCTCATTTCACCCCATAACAATCCTGTGAGCTCTTAGTCCCATTTTGAGGAGTGGTTGCCCTCTCCATATCACACGGTTAGTAAGCAATAGAGCAGGGACTCAAGCCCGTGCTCTTAACCCTCTCTAGGATAACGACATCAAATTGAATATGTACCTGCTCCATGGCGCAGCTGTTCCACTTCCTGCCACTTTTCTGTGCACCGTGTGTAAGAGGCCTCGCTGCAGAGCCATTCTTAATATGGATAAACTGACAGCAGCATAATGAGGGACTGGACTGAGCGCTGTATACTGCATGATAATGTTTATTTTAATATTTCATTTCTTTAGGTGCAAGTATTGTAGGCAACAAAATAAAGAAAGTCACTAAGTGGGGAACCCCTTGGAAGGTGACTAGGAAAGAAGATGGGTGGGTGGCTCAGGAAGATTTTAGTTTTATCTGTGTTTCAAGTCTCAAAAATGCCACTGCATTTGTATATTACTCATTCAATTAAAAATTGATATTTTTAATCCTTCCTTAACAAAACACTCATTGAGAAACTCCAAAAGCTGGCTGGGGGAATATTCTGAGCTTGGCACCAGCTGTGTAACAGTTGGGCAGAGGAAACAGAACATGCCGAAAAATTTAAGACAAAAAACCATAAAACATAAATGGGACCATTGCTCTCCAAATAAATTTTTTTTTAAAAGATTTATTTATTTATACATACAAGCTGGGGTACAGGCCAGAGGTGTGGGGCGGCAAGAGGGTTCACCAGAGACAGAGTGGGGAGCAGAACAGGCAGATCAGAGGTACACTGCTGAGGGGAGCAGCGGGCGAGGCAGGAGAGGTCTGCCGCCCCATGTGGGATTCTCCCCGGCCGGGCGTCGAACTCGCATCGCTGCTGCCAACAGCTCCACAGCGCAGCGCTTAACCGCTGCGCCACCAGGGAGGCCCCTCCAAATAAATTTTATATGCAGAAATACCCTCAACCTACTGAGAGGTTACGAGGTCAGTAAATTAGGGTTTGAGTCCACTTTAAATATCTTATGATTTTATGTCAAACAGATGTCAATAAAGCTGAAAAAAATAATGGTTTGCATTCCACCCTTAGAAATAGTGGAGACTGGGTGTAAAACACTTTATAGCATCTGGGAGTTGGTGACAGGAGTGAGGGAGCATAGGCATTTCTTGTTCTGAACAATTTTAACATAAGCCTTCCAACAAGCAGCAGAAGCAGTAATTATTAGAAAGAGAAAGGCAGAGCAATCCAGTGAAGAAAACAGTGAGGAGACTTGGTTCCTATTCCTGGCCTTCTCTCAACTTTCCACCCCCGGACATATAGAATTTATACCCAGAAGACGTTTTACAGACCACAGAGCCTGCTTTATAGATAATGAGACAGAGACCCAGGAGAGGGGGTTGCTAAGTGTCTCCTGGTTGCAGCAGAGCACAGAATAGGCCCTCAGTCAGAGGCCTTTCCTGTATTCCCATTGCAAGATTAACAGTATGTTGCCATGTATAAAATCCAGCAATATATAAAAGGACAATGTTACCCCCAAGTGGGGTTCATCCCAGGAATACAAGGTTGGTTGAACACTTGGAAATGAATAAATGTAACTTAAACTACATTACCAGAATAAAGGAGAAAAAAAGGATTATCACAATAGATGCAGAAGAAGTATTTCACAAAATTCAAAAACTTATTGATGTTAAAAACCTCTGAGCATACTGGAAATAAAGGGAGCATCCTGAGTTGCAGTGAAGAATGTCTGTGACAAACTGCGAGTTAACATCATATTTAACAGTAAAACACTGACCACTTTCACCCAAGATCAAGAACCAAACAAAGATGTCTGCTCTCACTGTAACTACTCAGCAGTGTACTTGAAGTTCTAGACAGTACAAGAGAAAAAAATTGGCAAGGAGAACTATCATTACTCATGGACAATATTACTGAATACTCAGCAAGTCCTATGGAATCTAAAAAGTTACTAATAAAGTTCATGAATCAATTAGCAAAGTCATAGGATACATTTATTCCACTCCATTTCAAGATGAATAACTAACCTTTGTGCTTCAATACAAGGAAAAATATTAACATTTTCTATTCCATTACCCAAATGAGTATTTAATGTCATTAGGACTCTGTATGTCTATTTCTTTTATTCTTCCCTCTCTCCCTCCCCAACTTTTTTTTCTTTTCTTCTTGTGAAGGTTCCTAGAAAACTAGAAAATATTTATTTGAAGAATACAATTTCACTCAAGCCAATAATTCACATTTTCTGCAACCAAAGTATAACAAGCAGAGCCAAAAGCTGATCCATCAAACCTTTCTCCATGGCTCTGGACTAGCCCACAAATGAGGAATGATATTTCTGTAATTCCTTTTGATAAGGACAGGTTCAAGAGAAACTAGCTTTTCTTTCAATCAACGCATGTCTTATGAGCCTCTTTCTGGGTTTGAATTTCCAATATTCAAGAAATTATCATGTGGGCCTGACTGCACTGACCCATTTTGCAGTAGTTGGGCTTTACTTCCCTGTGCTCAAGGCTTGTCCTCCTCTATTGCTGGATGATGTCTCATGATTTCCTCATTGGACTAAGACAGGCCTATGTGATTTGGTCCTGGAACTAGTCCCCTGTCACCATAACAGTAATGTGTTTGTGCCCACTGGGGTGGGATCCAATGAGTTGACAGAGAGAACAAATACCCAAGACTGCCCATCTGGAGTTTCCAGGCACAAGCAGATATTTTTGGCTTTTGATTTGCCAATAATGGTGCCATCTTTCACATCACTCTGACTACAAAGTTTATCCTGTCTTTGTTTCAGGAAGGTTGTTTCAGTGTTTAAATAGTACCTTCTCCCTTCTGCAGTTCTGCCTTCTTTTTCAAGAATTGGAATGGCTTCAAAAATCATACATTTCACTGCCCATCCCATACTCATTAGTTCCTGAGTGTCTTATTTGTACAGAGAAGTCATTTGTTCTCCCAATTGTGCCTTGTGAGGTGTAGGGGTGTGTGTGTGTGTGTGTGTGTGTGTGTGTGTGTGTGTGTGTGTGTGTGTGATGAATACTGCAACCATTTAATTTTGAAGAATTGCTTGGACTTCTGTTTATAAAGCCTTCCACTTCCAGTGTCTGCTTACTTAAATCTATCATTATCTATCTGTCAGTATCTGTCATCATTATCTCCAAAGCGAGTCTTTCTAATAAACAGATATTGAGTTCATATAAATAAAATTTATTCTAAGTTTCTTCCTGCACTTGGTCCCATATATCTGCCTTTCTTTGAGTCCTTCTCTGGCTGAAAACACACTGCAAACAGAAATATATTTGAGATTCAAGCCAATGGATAATTTGCTTATACTAGTCTCTCTATTTGCTAAGATATTGTGTTTTCCTCTAACATGAGCCAGGAACGCTTGATAAGATAACCTGATATGGATAAGGAAAAATGACAAACCCTGTGGTTCTAGCTACAAAGTCCGTTCATTCAACAAACACCCTTGGAACAGCCGCTATGTGCAGAACCTCAGAGATAAGAACATTTCCCTTTACATGTTTTTGATGCAATTGTCTCTTGCTTAATGATTATGTACTCATTCTATGCAAGTTGTTTTATAAAAAGCAAACTATTCCAACATGCTTAATTGTTAATGAGCCAGGAAATCAACAGCATTATCTGTACTGAACATTCTACAGATCTCTCCCAACTTCAACAGTCTGTGGTTGTACACAACACAAGTCCATGCTGTTGTCTGGAAGATGGGATGTTCACACTCAGTTTCTGCACTGAGGTATCGGCACAGGAAATGAATACATGTGAATGGGAGAAAGGAAACCTACTGAGACATTTCCATCATTATGGAGCCTTGGAGAAGATGTTTATAAAAGGATTTTCCAGGTACTATCTTTCTTACTTGGCAACAATGATTATTTATTAAATCCCTCTATGTGCCAGGCATGGTTCTAAAGCTTTATATGCCTTAAAACATTTCATTCATCATGATGAATAACATCATGAGGTAGGTGTTATTTTCCCAATAAAATAGACAACAAAAATAAAGCACAGATCAGCACCCAATTTCATACAGCAAACACATGGCAAAACTGGGGTTTCAACTCAGTTTCAGGGCCATGCTCTTCCCGATAACTTCATAAGCGGAATAAGAGGTTGTTAATTATTTCTGTTTACAAGACACAGTGTTTCCAGTACAAATGGCAACTTCCCAGGTAGTGAAGATCATTTGTCCACTCCACTAGGAGTGGAATCTTTGCTTTTGAGGGGAGAAACAAAGATCATGCCAGGTGCTTTCACTGAGGTTCCTGCCCACGCTCTTGATGTCTCATTTACTGAGAGAAACTGCACCAATCCCAGTGTCAGATTCTAGTGTTTCAGAACTATATTCTAGAAATTTACCCTTTAGGTAAATAGGTATTTGATAATTTTTAGGAGAAAACTGAAAAAAAAAAAGTGGTTTCTTTTTCTACCCTTAAAAGTTTATCTGTAACTCTGCAACATAAACCAAATGGAGGCGGCAAGTGGGCTTTCCAGTGGGGGCTTTCTAGCTTCCATTTCTGTGGCGTCCCCAAAACAAGTCAGTGGGGCCCGTGCTCTGGGAAATGTCTGCTGGACAGTGGGGGCCCTGAAAAGCTAGAAAATGGAATTTGTTTCACTTTGGGGGACATTTCTGTCTCTCTATGCCTCATTTTCTTCATTTTATAGAAAAGAGGTAGGGACTAGAAATTCTCCAAGGCTTCAGATAGGATATTCTACAACTGTACTGAGTTGGTGATGGTTGGCTTCAGGACAGAAGGTTCTTTCTGGTCCCCACTTTCTGGAGAAGGGTCATGAAGGAAATCCTCCATGGAATGGCAGAGGGAAGCCCCATGACAGCCCTCTGGGCCTCTGTCACCCCACCCCTCTGCCACTCAGCCATACTCCTGACTAATGATGTTGTCATCATTGCCAAGGAAGGCAATACCACCCTCATTTCTCCTAACAACATAGCAATTTCCAGCAGGTGCTAGGTGGTTAAAAAAGAATGAAAGAGCAAAAAAACTCACACCAGATGTAACTCATATAAATACTACCACACAGGTGCTTGGAGGGAATAAGTTCTCCAAATTATGCAAATAAGTCTTTTTTTGACAACTCAACTTCTTCAGAACAGGTATACACATTTCTTAGGGAGTTTTATTAATCTTTACATATCAATTGTTTATGTGTGTGAGTTAAGCTCCTCTCAAATTCTTAAAGCAAAAGAATTGAAGGCTTCATCATGATTTGTTCTCTGAGGACAAAGGAGTGAAAAAAAGGGAGAATGAATTGTATCACACATATAATTAAAAAGCATCATTTCAACCCCAGCTTCATGCTCTCTTCCCACCCAACCCGATCACCAGACCCATTAATGAAAGTAGCTGCTGAGTTTGGTATCTCCTTTATAAGGTTCCTTCTTCTGATGGACTCTATTGAGCTACTGCTAAAAAAATAATAACAAATTTTAAAAAGCGCCACAGGGGAAGAGCTAAGAGACTAGAGAAACATTGGTTATCTATATAAAGCCTCAAATTAAAAAAGGAAAAAACTGGAATAGTCACAACACGGTAGAATTTTCTCCCCTTCATGGAGATGTTTTCTTCCCTTGCCATCCATGGACATTCCAACTGTGCATCCTAGGGTAATATCTAGCATTCTAGAAGTTTTGTAAAAGGGGTTTTATACATTTCTTCTTTGGAACCATCACATCAGTGAGACATTTGGAAATAATCACTGCCAAAGTCTTCACAAGTCCACAGCAACTTAAAGAGCATGTGTTTCCAAACCATTAATAAAGCCCACACAATTTCAACAGCAAATAGGACAAAGTATATCTAGTATGCATAGCTACAAAGCAACAAGGTTCGTTACACAGGCCAGCACAGTCAATCTTCCTAAAACTGTCCCTTGTCATTTGTCAACCCTCCATAAGTGAAGGCGACACCGGGTCTGAACAGCCTCTTCCCCCTTAAGCAGTGCTTCCTAACCATGGTGCAAATTAGAACCATGTAGAGAAATCAAAAAGCAGAATTGTAATGCCTACACTCTAGCCACCAAAATCTGAACTTCTTGGGGATGAGGACGAGGTACTAGTATATGTTTTCAGAAGTTCTAGGTATTTCTAATGTTGAGAACCACTATATAAAGATGCTGGTGGAAATGTGGAGACATTCCATTATCAGGGATGAAAAACTTGGACTGTTTTATACTTTACCCATAAGGATAAGGTTCTACCACCCGGAAGTTCTTAGTGTCATGACTGAGACCCATGCATGGGATGACCACACATTCCAGTTTGTCCAAGATAATCTTGGTTTATGACTATTGTTTCACTGTAATTATTACTCTCCTTTTTAAAATGTGTGGCTCTGATGATAATTTATACCCATATCCATGAAATACCCCCAAGAAAGTCCAGGGTTGGGGGTACGTGATATATTCAAATACCCAGCTTGGTTCCTTACTTTGCTGCCCCTTATCTGCTGGCACCTCAGTCATCTCCAAGATGTTCTTTTCTACCCAATATCATCATTGAAAGCCACCTGCAACTGACTTCCTTTTACCTTTTGCAACCCAAGTCAATCTTTCCTTTTGACCCTCTTTTATACCATTTCCCCACAAACTTAGCATGTATCTCAGTGGTTCTCAACCTTGATCTGAATCATCCTCAAGCTTCACATTAGAAACTCCTGGGGCCTTGGAGGCCTGTGATATATTAAAATACCTAGGCCATCTTCCAGGACAATAAATGTAGAATCATTGGGTATCTGCATTTTTTAACAGGTGACTTGAGAATGTAGCCAAGACTGAGAACCAACATTGCTGAGGTGATTCCAACAAGTAGCTGCCAACCACTGACCTTTGCCTAGTTCAGGTTACAGGCATGCCTGGATTCAGTCTCTGATTCTGTTGATGCCCAAACTCCTTTTGTTTCTCAAGAATCTTACACCAAAAGACAGAACTAATGTCAGATGCTAATGGAAAAGATGCACAGAGAAGGACCGACCCTGCTTAAAGAAACTGTAATGATTCTGATTCAACAGAACCTAGGCCAGAAACAAATTAAAACAAAATATCGATGTAATTTATCCACAGAATGATCCCCGTCCTTCCACATTTTCTCACTCAGCAATTATTTCTGCATTACTTTCCTTTGTCTCACACAAATAATCTTCTAGATTTCATCTGTCTCTCATGCACACAGAATTATGACAACCAAAATTCATTACTTAGATCAGGCAAGGCACTTGGGTCTTTTAGCTGTTTATTATCAGTAAGTCCTTCTATCCACACCATTTGTTGGCACATCACACAATGAAGCGTGATAACAAATTTCTCAAAAGTTATCTTTTGAGATAAGATGGTAGTAATAAAGACCTAACCCACGAGCTAAATCTAATGCTACAGATTTACCAAAGTAAAATGTTACTAAATTGTAATGATAGCGTTTTGGAAACAGTGACGGTATTAACTGAGGATTTCTAGTTTTATAGAACTCAAGGTGAAGAGGATCACAATATAAAGAAGTCAGAAACCAACTGAGCTCTCTTTAATTTTGGCTATAAAACACTAAAAGAAATGTTGGGATCTGCAACAGGAAATAGTTGAGACAGTCTCCAAGTTCCCTTTGCAGTTCCTGTTCCTGGGATGGATGACACACTAAGAGAATTAAGACATCTGAAAATTATATTTACTTTCCTTTATTGAGACACTACATACATTTTTAATGAAGCATTCACTGTAAACAGTGTAGGAATGTTTTAAAGTGTACAGAACTTTGACTCAGTTAAACCTAAGTTTGAAACCAAGATCAAGGTTATGAGACTAAGTCAATCAATATTAGAGTCTTGATTTCTTGTAAATGTGGGTTATATTGCTTGTGTTCCAGAAGATGCTGGAGGGATAAAATATGGTGACTGCTACCTTCTATGTGCCGACCAATGCAAAACAACAACAGAAATAAACCTTATATTCACAAATGACTGTCTTTAAATAAATAACACTGCCTTGTGAGTCTGCCTTTAATATTTGAGAAGGAAAAAAACCCTACAATTTCTGGGTATCAGTGCAAATGCTACTCTCCTAAGCTGTGTCAGTACATGAATCCCAGGCCAGATGTCCCGCCCTTCTGTCATCACTTACTTGGAGCATTTCTAGGCACCTGCTATAAACTAAATATTTGTATCCTGCCCAGATCCTGATGTGGAAATCTAATCCACAATGTGATAGTATCTGGAGGTGGTGCCTTCTGGAGGTGATTAGGTCCTGAGGTTGGTGCTCTCATGGATGGAATTAGTGCCCTTTGTAAAGGAGACCTCAAAGATTTCCCTTGTCCCATTCAGCCAAGTGTAGACACAGCAAGAGGACAGCTATCTATAAAGCAGGAAATGGGTCCTCTCCAGACATCGAATCCACTTTCATTAGGACCTCAGATTTCCAGCCTCTAAAACTGTGAGAAATAAATTTGATATTCATAAGCCACCCAGTCTCTCATATTCCATTTATAACTGTCTCAAAGGACTAAGATATCTGATATAAGAGTGAGAACTGTGCCGAACACTACTTTCCTTACAATACAATAAAGACAATTCAAGGGCATAGAAAATGGGTACACTTTGACCAGTGAGTATACAAAGGCATAAAGCCTTCCCCAGCCTAGAGTTTTCTAGGACATTGAAAAATGGAGTTATGCTGCATAGTGATAGAAGTGAAAACACAGTATTTTAGTCATCATCATTAGCTCAGGATTTAACAGTGTTTATTTAAGTTCTACTAAACACAAACAACTATTTCCCAGGATCTCTGTCCTTTGCCATTTTTTTTTCCTGGTATGGTATATCCTCTCTTTGCACACTATTACTCAAGTGTATGGCTTCAAGTAACAAATAGTTCAATGCATTAGAAACCTACATTTGCAGACAAGGGATGAGCTGTGTTAGAACTCTATTTCAAGTTGTCTTCTAGATGTTTCGGATACCTCAATCATAATCTCTGTCCTAGCTCTTGAATGTACCATGACTATATCTTCCAGCTAAAATTTACAGTCATTCTTGACTCCTCCCTCTTCCTTACGACCTACATCAACCTAGACTCCAAGTCCTGTTAATTCTTCCACCAAGATTTCCTAAATCTAATATATTCTCTCTGTGCCTACAGTTCATGCCCTAGTTTAGTCTCCTATCATCTGTTACCTGGATACCTTCCCAGACTCTACTGGTTTGCTCACCTCCACCTACCTAACCTACTTCTTACATGGCCAATGACTGGTCTGTTGTCTACCCTCAAATTTTCGTGTAACTTTCACTTTGATCCAAATAAATATCAATAATTTCTCAAAGACTTAAAACATGCTTTCCAGTCTGGCTTCAAAACACCTCTCTAGGCTCATCTCCCCTCCTATCAAAACCATTTGTCTTTTTAATCATGAGCTTTCAAATACTTATATTTTTAAATGCATAGTCTTCATTTTTTAATTAACTAATTACTCATTTTTAAAATTTTAAATGTAGTACTTTTTTTTTCTTAGATCACTGTTAATTTTTGGACAATATATGGGTTCTCCCCTCAGGTGTGGTCACCATAATTCTCCCACCTCCAAAGCACCCGTAGTCTTCCTTCTTAATGCCTTTTACCTCCTTCTTTATACAGTTAACAGTGCCATATCCTTTAAGATTCGTCAGAAACCTCCATTCTCTATGAAGCCTACTCTGTTCTCCCAGGCAGTTTTACAATGTTTCATATATTACCATATAATCACCCTTATAATTGAATTCATCGCCCCCAAATGAAAATTCTTTACCTATCTGATTTCTTCACCAGACTAAGGTTACTTCTGAATAAGGATAGTGTCTTATTCATCTTTGTGCTTCTGACACCACCACCACCAATTCATGGCAAGGCATTGAGGCTATACCTGGTAAGATGTCAACACACACCTGTGAACTGAAAAGCAACTTATTGGTATCGCAGGTTAGGGACTCTGAGCAGCATACCCAGAGGCAGAGCCAAGTGTAGAGGTGTATCTTTAAGAGTGTTCTTGGGACAAGAGTCTTTGGAACAGAGGGAAGGAAATCATACACAGACAGAGGAAGAAGTCAGGTTTTGGTGTGGGCTCAGTGACAAGTAAACGGCCCTTGGCCAGATCTTCACATGTCCAGCTGATCATTCCTGGAATGTAGGCACTCCACAAAGGGAGGTGGCTGTGGGCAGGAAGATCCTTGAAACTGAGATGACCCCCAATGGGCTGACAGCTGAGGGTAGTATGCTGCTCAAGCTGCCAAGGACCAAGGAGACAAGCTCTTCCCTGCACAGGATCTGGGTAGCACAGTACAATGTCCACCACAGAGACTCAGCCCACTGACTTATGAATTGGCCACTTTAGAACTGCATTTAACTGAGAGTAGTGATGCCCCCAAACAATGGTGGAGACCCATTGGATGCTCTGTTTTTCTTTTAACGAGACTTCTGGAGGTAGGAGATTTGTTGCCACTGGTTCAGTGACCCAGAAATCTAGAGCTGAGGAATCCTCAAACCTTTGTATCTTTCTCTCACGGTCAAAGGAAGGGCTGTGATACCTTCATTCATCATGTCCACATTCCAGGGGGCTGGAATGGGAAGATCAAGGAAGAAAGGGCTGGCATCAATGGGAAGCCAACCTTTTCCAGATGTCCCCAGCTCAGACTCTTTTCTACATCTTATTGGTGGCAACACTACCTCAGGCCACCCCTAGATGTCAAGGGGGCCAGATGATCATTTTTTATCAGCCTTATATTTATTAAACTTTCCCAATGTTTACTACTGTACTGGTTACAGTGCGCAAGACATTATGCTAAGATTATATAAGAACCATAATTCGGGGCCTCCCTGGTGGCGCAGCGGTTAGACGCTGCAGTGTGGAGCTGTTGGCAGCGGAGACGCGAGTTCGACGCCCTGCCAGGGAGATTCCCACATGGCGCTGCAGACCTCTCCTGCCTCGCCCGCTGCTCCCCTCAGCAGTGTATTTCCGTCGATCTGCCTGTTCTGCTTCCCATTCTGTCTCTAGTGAACCCTCTCGCCGCCCCACGTCTCTGACCTATACCCCAGCTTGTATGCATAAATAAATCAATCTTAAAAAAAAAAAGAAACATAATTCCATCCAGAGTTTAGAGTTTTCATGAGGAACCAAAACACAGGCACAAACCAAAAATCAGAATTTCAGAGCAACGGAAGGGTGAATTATCTTAAGTTTTGTCTTTTAATGTAGTAAAAAATGCAAACTGTGGAAATGATCATTTTTCTAGCTGGGAGCAAATGCCCTCTCACTCTATGACTCCTCCAAACAGTTCTGTCTGTGAAAAAGGAAGCATGGATGCGAAGCAACTAGGAATCTCTGCCATGTAGGCCTGGGTTTAAAGACCAGAAGGGAAAACAAGTGACATGTGGTGAGATTAGATAACACCGAGACAGGCTAGGTTCTGACGGTAATTGCTGTTTTGTAAAGTAACTGTTTCCCACTTAGCATAGCAAAACTATATGAATTAATTAAGTCTGCCAGAGGATATTAAGGAGCGTGAGTGGTGTACAGCTCCTGACGCAGCAGAAGGCGGAATGCTGGGGCAAAGACGCAGAGTCACCTCAGATTCAAGAGGGCAAAGACAAAAATAACAAAGAAAAGGGCACAACTGAAGCAAGATACCACCAAACATTAAAACAAAACAGCAAGAAAAAACACAAAGCACAAAGATCTCAGCGACTTGTCAGCAACACTCTTTAGAAATTCGAGTGAGAAGTCAAAAAGGCAGCTGGTGCTACTGGGCGTGTGTGAAGAGTTTGTTGTCAGTGTGCATACAAGAAGCGAAAGGTCACATTTTGAAGATAGAAATAGATTTGCCTGATGTAAGGAGAGAGATGGAGAGCAGGCTGTGACACTCAGGAGGCGCTGATTGCCCTTCCCCCACACACTTCTTGGGGCACAGCTGGTGCAGGAGTGGAAGAGAGAAGCTACCATGACCAAAGGCACCAGGAGCTGGAACCAAGAATCCTTGAATTCTGAACGCAGCATGCAAAGACTAAACAGACTTCAGGAACCAGACAGGAATGCAGGCCCAGGGTAGCCACAGGGTGGCCACCGTCAACTCTGTGACAAAAGAATGGAGACTGAGACAATATTGAACGAACCACTGTAAATTTTAACTCCAGTCCTCTGAGCAAATGCCGGTCCCTTCCATTTGCAGAAAATTCTAGCAGCTTCTCTATCAAAACTTCCTTTGATAATTTAGTCAGCCCTCATTCTACAGTTGATTTTTATTTGGGGGAAAAAGGGACATGCAAAGGAAAGGATGTTGAGTATTTTAATTTTAACTATTTTAGTTTGAATTAGTGGTCCTGCCACCAGTCAGCCGTAGGACCCTGGAAAAACCACAGCCCCTCTCTGACAAAGCAACAGGACAAAGCACCTAGATTCCTAATGATTCAGTGAATGTGCTTTAGCAGGCTCTGGAAGTCTTCAAATGTGAGGGGAATGTTAACTTCTGTTTTGTTTAAATTATTATGTTTCATTACTTCACTTGCAATGACTGATACATGTAACAGTATTACTACATTATCTCTAATTTTTCCTTACAACTTGTCTGCCAGGTGTCAACTGATGCAGTAACTTCACTTCACTGCACAGGAACTATCCATTTTCCTTTACACACATAACAATCAGCTGAGAACTTTAATAGGACCAACATCTGAATCCAGGATAACTGTGACACCTAAGCCCAAAGCACTTCCTACTTCTTTCTAAACCGTTTGTAGAAATAAGCTGAAAGACAAACCCTGTTAGAAGGGATTTATCTGCGAATGGGACATCTCCAAAGCAGCTCGTGTTGCCCTCCACTGGGAAAACACTCCTATGGCAAGTGGAAGGGGCAGTCGTCTCTCTAGAAGTAAGTAGGATATAGTGGACACCACCCCTATGAAGGAATCTTAGTCTCCTCAAAGTAAGAACTAGGAAGAAACAAGAACACAGTATCAGAAATATGAGATAAAAGGCAGAGAGAGAGAGAGAGAGAGAATCAACAAAACCCAAATACCTTACTTGTGTGTACTTCAATAGAAAATGAAGTCCTATTTCTCGTCTCACTGCCAAACCTTCCACACTAGTGCAGGTCCTGAAGCAACCACTTAGCTAGACTCATCACTTCCAGAAATCAAAGGATGGGAGGTAAAGCCTGATATTTCCTGGGTCTCAGTGAGACCACGAACCCCACTTTGCTGGCCTCCCTTGTGGTGCTGGGTTCCAATAGCCCACAGCAGTAGGAAGAGCAGGAGATCTTATTCCAGAATTCTATTGGGATTATTCATTTCTTTGGTCATTTTTATACAAAACTACTCAGCGTCTCTCACTGCAGTCATGTTCTCCTCTCAGCAGATGGATCGTGCTCCTGATGCTGGAAACAGCTGGGTGGCCCACTCACAGCACCCAGCAGAGGCAGCCGCAGCCGCAGCCATTATTAGCTTAGCTTCTCAACTGAAGGAAAATCTTTGGGCCAAGTATCCCGCCACTTCTGCATATTTTATAGTAATGGAATATTTTTAGACAAAAGCATAAATAAAAGATGCTGCTGGGCTTTTGTACAGTGCATTATATGTGTTATATCTTATTGTGGTTTTGTTTCTTCACAGACCATCATAATAATATAGATGGTTCTAGTTCTATGGCGAGGGAAGAAGAAGGGAGGGAAAACTCTTTCAAGACCCACAGGGAAAGAGCCGTTTTTATTAACCATGCATAGGTAGTTTTTTTCATATTCCTCAGAGCCTACAGTGTGACTGGCACTTGACCTGGCATTAAGAATACAATGAGAGTGAGATACAGATGGAGCTTTCTTTCATGGGGCCTGCAGTTTGAAGGTGTGTTCAATGAGTTCTACGGCATTCCCTAGGATGTGAGAAGCCTCAGGAAACATAGATAGGAGTGCTTTACTTGGTGACAAAGAAAGGGAGAGGGAAGTTTGCTAGGAGGGTGCTGCGGAAGGTCTCTCAAGAAGATGACAGCTAAGCTAACACATTCCTGCCGATGATGGTGAGGAGATGTCCCGGTGACCGTCTCTTCAGGGAATGATGGCAGAAGAAGGAACAGTAGTGAAAGCTGCCCAGGATCATCTCAGTGGGGTCATGAACAAGGACCCCGTTCTAGGTCATTTGGCTGCTTCACCCAAAGCAGGCAAACCAACACTGCTTACTCATCATTTGTTCATGCCAATGGCCACGAGATAGTCACGGATCATCTCCTGTGTGCCATGCTCTGTGCTACAATGACAGAGCTGCAATGGATAAACAAGGCATGATTCCTACCCTCAAGTAGCAACCAGTTTTTCCATCAGAACAGTCCTTGTAAAAATTGGTAGCATGAGAGCCTCAGCTGGTAACAAGTAAGCACGGGAAGGCCTCAGTATAATCATTAAAAGACAAGTAGCTCTGCTTCTGAGGGGCAAAGAGAAGAAGGCAGTTGGCTGGAGGAGCAGGGAGCAGCAAAGGGAGGCAGAGAGAAGAGAGGCGGTCGATAAGCTCTGCATGAACAGTTAACCTTATGGGCTACACATATTTATTCCTAAACCAGCCAATTTCAAAACTTGATTCACTTTGTTGGAAGTACGTTGTTCTCCCAAATAGCTTCCTTTGGATGCTGTGAGAAAGAATGCTAAGTAATGATGGAGCAACCAGAAGGTTTCTATTTAGAAATCTATTTAGAAATGATTTCACCCCGAGTCGCAGATGTCAGCCTGAACCATGTTAGAAAAGTACAAGTAGCCACCTTCTGGGGAGCAGAGAAGGTGGAAGGGTAAGTCAGTAAGCTCCTTCTAAGGAAAACCCAGCATTTGTTAACTGCCCTCTGCAAGAGGCCCTAGGGAGGGCTGACTTGTGTGTAGGGAAGACAGCAGCTTGGGAGACCAACCATTAAGTCACCTCTGTAGGGAAAAGTTCTAAGAGTCTAGAGTGGAGCAATGAACCTGTAGAGAAATGACAGAAGGAAGGAAGAAATACAGCAGATTAAAAAGTGGACAAAGTAGGGAGGATAAGGGAGAGAGAAATAGCTGCATTTAGATAATTATAACTGGCACTGCCAAGCTGATGATGGCCAACTGCGAATGACTTCACTGAATGAAGACAAAACAGGAGTGTGTCCCCTCTGCCCTAGGAAGTTATCTTGGCTACAAAATAACAATCAGATTGGATATTTTTCCTGGTAAGAAATGTTAAAGGAATTAAAATAAGATACACCCACGAAGGCTGGGGAGTCTCCTTGGAGAGCTTAATAACAAGATTGTGTCCTCAGGTATCAGCACCGAGAAAATTCTTCCAAACGCTAAAAATGGACAGTAGAGAATTCTGGAGCAGAGTCGCTGACACCTTGACATTTTATTCCCCACCATTTCATTCCCAGACCCTGAAAACAGGTAAAATCTACGACAATGAGGAAATTACCCAGAGCATCTCAACACTTTTTCTCATTGAGACACAGCAGGAGTAGAACAGTAGAACAGTCACCCAACACCAAACTCCACTTTTCCCAAATAAAAGATCTCAGTCTTCAAATCCATCACCTGTAAGGATGTTTTTCTAGCCACCTCCTCCCTAATGCCAGGCCTAGTTAGATGCTGTGACTGATGATATTTTCCTAAGATGCTGCACCAAAATCTCTTGTCCCACAGGCTTTTCTCATACTATGACACTGGCATTTCTCCATCAAGAGGTGTATCTTGGGCCTCCCTTGTAGCACAGGGGTTAAAGACATAGCGCTGTCAAGCTATCACCACTGCAACATGAGTTCGATCTCCAGCTAGGGAACTGACCCACATGGCACAGCAGACCTCTCCTGTCTTATCTGCTGCTCCCCTCAGCAGTGTGTTTCAGTAGATCTGCCTGTTCTGCTCCTCATTCTGTCTCTGGTGAATACTCTCACCTCCCCCCACCCCCACCACCGCCACACTTCTGGCCTATACCCCAGTTCTTGTATGCATAAATAAATAAATCTTTAAAAAAATATTTGATATCCACACTAGCCCTACCTAGCCCTAGGAAAGAGGTTCTTTCATGGAAGAAACTGAAGGAACTGAGCCACAGAAAGGCAAAGACTTTTGCCCAGACAGTCAATGGCAGAGTTAAGTTTCAAACTTCACATATGATTCAAACTTCCACAACCTGTTACAGCCTGGAGTGTAACCACTTTCCAATATCCAAGATCACAGGGCACAGTATGGGGAAGAATGGGAAACCCACTGTCACCTCCAGGACTGCTGGCATATGAAGATGAAATCTGATTAAATATTATAGGAAGCACAGGTAGGTGCTTAGCTGTCTTGTGGAATAACTGTAGACAGCTCATGCCTGACAGCTTTCAGAAGGAAGTGGGAAGGCCAGCTATGAAAAACTGTATTTCAGTTTTAAACCCAGCCTTCTATGTGACCTTGTGATGCTGGGGTTGCCGGCTCCTTTCTGCTTGGGCAGCTGGACACCCGTTACACTCTATGAACAGGGGTCACAAGAGGTAATTAATTACCAGACTGGAGGGGGAAGAGGAGACATATCATCCTGAGCTTCTCATCCCCTGAGCAATCTCCCCTCAGGAAGGCTTCTCAAGTTGGCAATGCCACTTCATTCCCTTGGTAGCTGCTGAGTCAGCTTAGCAGTTTTTCCAGCACTCACAGAACAAGCATGTCATCCCCTTGAAGATACAGTTCAGTCCCCTCCTAAAACGTCTACGTTTTAGTCAACTTTGGCCTGTTATGTTACTGGTTCCAAGGGTGAAAGCTGCTGCTTTCCACTGTTGCTGTCATTGATGCTTTAGTGTGTCCTACTTGCCTTTTGACAAACCTTTATTTCTAGTAAGTAGTCTCTATATTAAATTCTTTCTCTTCAAATAAGGTATAGCTCCTTCCTTCTGACTGGACCCTTATGGATACCAAAGGGGAGGAAAAGCACCATTGCTCTGGCATAGGCAGGTTCTGAGATAGGACCAGAGAGACTTGCCTTATGACAGGTGATACCTCCTCCCCTCTGCTGGCTCCCCAACAATGAGAGATGATGAGAGCCCTTTCCTGCGGCTCTTGCTCATTTGTACGTTACTTGGGAGAAGTGTCTATTCAGATCCTCAACTCGGTTTTTCAATTGGGTTGTTTTGTTTTTGCTGAGTCACATTTTTAAATTTCCCCTTTTGATTTCTTCCTTGACCTGATGGTTGTTTAGGAGAATGTTGCTAAATTCACACGTTTGTGAATTTTGCAGTTTTCCTCCAGTAACTGATTTCTAGTTTCATAGCATTGTGATTGGAAAATATACGTGACATGATTTCAGTCCTATGTTTCCATATACTAACACCAAATTATCCAAAGAGAAACTACAGGGAAAACCCCATTCACAATAGCAACAAAAAGAATAAAATACTAGGGAATAAATTAAACCATCACTTCTCGGCCTCTTGGCTAAGATCAAGATTAACCAAAGAGGTGAAGGAACTGTCCACTGAAAACAATAACACATTGAAAATGACAAAAATAGATGGAAAAATCTCACTTGTTGATGCACTAGAAGAATAAATATCACTAAATGTCCATATTACCCAAAGCAATATGTAGATTCAATGTAATCCCAATGACTTTTTTCACAGAATATACAAGGCAATCCTAAAATCCATATGGAATCACAAAAGACCAGAACAGTCAAATCAATTCTGAGAAAGAAGAACAAAGCTGGAGGGATTAAGCATCCTGATTTCAAACAATAGACAGCAATGAAACAGTATGGTTCTTACATAAGCACATACAGACATATAGACCAATGGGAAAGAATAGAGAGCTCAGAAGTACATATATTCAACTAATCTTTAACATGTAAATGTAGTCAACTAATCTTTAACAAGAGTACTAAGACCACCCATGGGAAAAGGAGAATCTCTTTAATAAAAGATGTTTGGAAAATTGCAAATCCACATGCAGAGAAAAATAAAATTTTATCCTTATCTTGCACTATACACAAGACTTAATTTGAAATGCATTAAAGACATATATAAGACATGAAATCATAGTACTCCTAGAAGAAAATATTGAAAAACCTCATTGACATTGATCTTAACAATAATTTCTTGGATATGGCACCAAAAACACAGGCAATAAAACAAAAATAAATCAACAGGACTATATCAAACTAGAAAGTTCTGTACAGCAAAAGAAACCATGAACAAAATTAAAAAGGCAACCTAAAGAATGGGAGAAAATATCTGCAAAACATATATATGATAAGGGTCGAATATCTAAAAAAAAATATAAAGAATTCATACAACTCATTAGTAAAAATCCAAATGGCATGAAACTAGAAATAATATTAAAAATGATCAAAGGAGCTATATATACAAGTTTCCAAAGAAGACATACAAGTGGCCAACAGGTATATGAAAATGTACACATCATTGCTAGTCATCAGAGAAATACAAATCAAAACCACTGTGAGAAATCCCCTCCCTGCAACTACTAAGGTGGGTTTTGCTAAAAGCATCAGGGATAATGAACATTGGCAGGGCTGCGGAGACCCTGTATACCACACACTGTTGAGGACCCTGGACACTGTTGGTTGGAATGTAAATTGGTCCAACCACTGTGGAAAAGTGTGGAGGTTCATCAAAAAATTAAAAGTAGGGCTATCATATATGATCTTGCAATTCCATTTATAGATATATGTGCCAAAGGGAATCATATCACGATCTTGAAGAAATATCTGCACTCCCATATTCACAGCAGCACTATTCATACGATTTAAACAGAAACAATCTGTTTGTCAATGGATGAAAAGATAAAGAAAATGTTACACACGCGACATGCATGCACACACATGCGCGCACACACACACACACACACACTGTGCCATAAAGGAGAAGGAAATATTCCCATTTGTGACAAGATGCATGAAACTGGCAGATATTACACTAAGGGAAATAAAACATAGAAAGTAAATACAGTAAATAGAGAAAAATAAATACAATATGATCTCCACTTACATGTGGAATCTAAAAGAGTTGAACTCATAGACCTGGAGAGTAGATTAATGGAGGACCGACGAAATGGTGAGATTTTGGTCAAAGAGCAGAAACTTCCAGTTATAAAAGGAATAATTTGTGGGGATCTAATATATAGCATGGTGATTATAGTTAATAATACTGTGCTATGTTCTTGAAATTTGCTAAGAGAGAAAATCTTAAATGTTCTTACCACACACAAAATGATAACTGTGAATAGGTGATGTATGTGTTCATTAACATCACTGTGATAATCATTTCACAATGTATACCATATCAAATCATCATATTGTACACCTTAAAATCACGTTATAGAATGTAAATGCATACAATTTTTATATTTTAAGTATTTTTCAATGAAGCTGAGGGAAAGTTTTTTAAAAGGAACCATTTTGCCTTTAATATCAGAAATTTAACTGTACTTCTGAAAATTTAAAATGGGTGTTAGATCTTTTGCTTGGTACTTAATTTTATTTACTCATTGGTGAAGTTAAAAAAAGAAAAGAGCTACTTTTCCACAGATAAATGAGGTTGCCTATTTACCAATAACAAGCCAAAGCAAACAGTATTTATCTGGTTAATTCAAAATTCTAACTACAACTAAATGAAAGGCATGCCCTTAATTTATTGTGAGAGTTGTTTATTGCTATGACACATTGTTTCTCCCTTTCTTGTTGAGTCTTGTGTGTGTTTTATCATCAATTTTATTAAAGGTTAATCTGTGCGGTAACTGAGATTAGAAGGTGGCAGGGTCTAATGGAGCGTGTGCATGATATCACTAATGAGAAGAAACAGCCAGGAAGACACGCAAGTAATCCCTAAATCATGCTCTGGAACCAGGAATATGGTGCACTGGTATTCAAATACCTTTTTTTTCAAAAGCCATTGTAAGTGTTATTTTCTCAAGACTAAAGAGGAGTTGATTGTATCATAATGTTTGTGGCTACTTTTCTCTAACAGTTTACAGCGCTTTGACACCAAACCAACACCAGCCCTCCCTTGCCTTCCTTTGCTTTAGAGGCAACAAAGCCAACCACTAATATCCCAGCCTGTCTTCCAGCTGGTTGTGACCAATGCCACAGTGACCATCAAGTGACTACTGAAGCGGAAGTAGATCAACCTCCTGCGGACAAACTGTGTCCGATAAAAAAAGGTTTCAGACATGGACGGCACAGCCTTCTGTCTCTACCCATTTTTCTTGTCTAAAATGTGGACATTCTGTTTGGCAATTCAACAACCATATTGTGTACAAGAGGCAACAGCTCTGAGAGGTTGAGGGGGGCAGCGGATAAACGAGTAAGCTCACTGAGCACGGCACAAGGAACATGGAAAAGAATCTGAGCTCCCAACAGTGACGTGAGCAGCTGACCAGCAGCTTCTTGTGTGAGAAAAACAAGCCCTGTGTTATGGCCCTCTAGCTTCATTTTCTCAGTGCTGAAGGCATCCGTAGCTGGGAAAGGGACTTAATGTGGCTTATGATAAAGTCCGCGACATAATGTGGATGATGACTGCAACACCTGTGCGTCAAGAATAGCATTTTGAATGGAAAGTTAATAATGTAAATATCAGTCAAAAACATAACTAGTAAGTGTGTAAAGATTCATGATAAAAGAGTTAAAAAAATGAGTTTAATTAAGAGTTACCCTGGTTGGGCCTCCCCGGTGGCGCAGCGGTTAAGCGCTGAGCTGTGGAGCTGTCAGCAGCGTCGATGCGAGTCCGACACCCGGCCGGGGAGAATCCCACATGGCGCGGCAGACCTCTCCTGCCTTGCCCGCTGCTCCCCTCAGCAGTGTATTTCTGATCTGCCTGTTCTGCTCCCCGCTCTGTCTCTGGTGAACCCTCTCGCCGCCCCACACCTCTGGCCTGTACCCCAGCTTGTATGTATAAATAAAAAATAAATCTTAAAAAAAAAAAAGTTACCCTGGTTATTAATATAATAGCCACTTGAGAAGTGACTTAGAGATAGGCTAAGAAGAGAACACCTGTCGGGTTTTGGAACGTTTATGCAGAATGGAGACAGAATGGAAAAAAATCTTTACATACTTGTCAGAGAGAAGTATTTCACAAAACAGGCTAGCCAAATGCCTAACAAATATATGCAAGTGTTCATCTTCTTCCTTGGAGTATGCAGATCAAACCCTAGTGGATACTACTACGCACCCACCAGAATAGCTCTGAAAAAACAGATGAGAGCAAGAATTGGGTAGGCCATGGGGCAGTCAGAACTCTCCCACACTGATGATGGGGGTGCCTGTTTGTACAGCCATTTTGGAAAACTGTTTGGAACACCTGCTCAAGCTAACCATATGCTGATCTTATAGCCCAGGAATCATACTCACAGGTATTTTTCCAAAAGAAACGTATCTATACATGTGTATCAAGAATCATCTAGAAAAACATTGATAGTAGGATTCTTTTCAAATGCCCTAAACTGAAACTGCCCAAATGCCTACCAGCAGCTGAATGGATAACTCATTTGTGGTCTATCACAACAGAACAGAACGAATTAACTGGACACATGCAGTTAATGTCACAAATATAACACAAAATGGCAGAAGCCCAACATCAGACATACATACAGCATGCTCCATTGTATAAAAGTCCAAGAAAGGCTAAGTCAGTCAGTGCTGTTATATGCCAAGCTACTGGCTGCTCAGGTTGGGGGGTCAGTATACAAAAGAATGAACAAGAGTGGCTTTATGGTACTGATGCTGCTCTGGGTTCACTTCTGAAAATTTCTTGAGTGATACACTTACGATTTATAAAGTAGAAAGTTTACCTAAAATAATCATCAGAGGAAATTTCTCCAAAGATAGACTTGAACAAAAGTTCACATCAACGAGATGATTCAAGTCACACAAAGACATATCCTCAACCCATTTTCTTTCAAGAAATAAGATGTTCAATTCAGATCAGATGTGCCATAACTAGACAGAAAATATCATCTCTATGGAAGAACTTCCAAATACTCAAACTCTGCACTGATGAGACACCAACAACCTCTCCACGTAAGAGGAAACTTCATTTATTGACACCTTCAAGTATTGGCTTCATGCCCACCAGGTATGAGACACTCCTGTGCAAGCTAGCGATTCAATAAACAAGAAGATAAAAGTCTTCCCCTCGTGGATCTTACCTTTCCCTATTCTCAGTTCCAGAATGAAGAATCTAGGAAATTAATTTGTTTCTGAATACAACTGAGGGTATTTTCTACTGCTTGAGTTCTTGAATCAGTTTTGTTCGGCAAACCCATTAACCAGAGTAAACAGGGAGAGGGGAGAGAGTGGAGAGAGGGGGGAGAAGGGGGAGGGGGAGAGAGGGGAGGGAGGAGAGAAGAGGGAGGGAGGGAGGGAGGAGGAGAGAGGGGGGGAGAGAGAGAGAGAGAGAGAGAGAGAGAGAGAGAGAGAGAGAGAGAGAGAGAGAGAGAGAGAGAGAGAGAGAGATTGATTTTTAAAGACACAAGTCAAGTCAGAGTGTTAGTGTCTGCGAGAGTGGGGAACACAACAGGAAAGTATGAACAAGGGTGTGTGACCAAGGCTGAAATCTTGTGACTAATGTAACTCTATTTCCATTAATGAGTTTTCCTTCCCCGTTGCTCACTAAGATCTCACGATGTGAACGAAATCAGTTGTTTCATCTGGCATTGCCATCTCCAGCCTCCCGTGGCACATGAGCAATCTGACTCAAACTCAGGGCTGCATCAGGGTTATTCTCTATTCAAAGGATTAAACCCTCAAAACTGGCCCCGGATCCCTCCTGGACGGTCTCTTCCTCTCCCACTGAGAGCTGCTGAACACCATCTGTGCTAATAAGGCTCTGTAACTCAAGCCCGTGGACCTCCTAGGATGACTGTGGACTCCCCCTCACAAAGGGTCTTTAAAAATGGAAGAGATATTCTCATTGGGGGGTACAGCTTAGGCAGAGCTTTCACCAAGAAGATAACAGTCCTTTCATAAGGTTCTATCAGGAACCATTTATTATCAGAATTAGTGAGATTTGCTGATTGGGAGGGCTCGCCCCTGCTCTGGAAGCCAGTTATTTGCACATAGCATAATGTTCTCTTTTAAAGCATGTGACTGCCTACCTTGCCTCCTGGCAGACTCATCACCATAGATCTAGTTCAGGTAGCATCTTCTCTATAAAACCTACCCTGGTTCCTCCTCCCACTCTTGAATTGAATATACTCTCCTCAGTCTCCTCTGACATTTTAAACATTATCTTGGCTCACGCCTTTAGAAATATGAGTTTTATGAAGATGGGGATACTTGTCCATTCTCATGGACAAGTGCAATGGAGGGTGCAAGGCAAATGGTAGGTATTCTATGGCCATTCATTGAATGAATATCAGTGACAGGTGTTGCTTAGAAATGGAACATCTGGAAAATAATATTCCCCAAACTACAATGGGAAGGTGGCTTACTAAGTGGGACACAAATTGGGCCATCTACCTGATCTTTAAAAAAATTATCCAGGCCAACCTCTTGTGAAAATTCACTCCCTGTCTGGTAAGCCCTAGGTGGTTCTTAAAGAACCTTCTATTGGTGAGATGAACAGAACTTGGATGTCCTCAAAAGAGCATTGGGGATTACCCCTCTAACTGACCAGGGGGATAGAGAAAGAGTAGAAGGGAGACTGGTGGTTCTATTGAAGGAGGGGAAAAAACAGCTTATAGGATTACCTACACTGAATATCATAACTCCCATCTTTGGGTAATAAGCTGAAAACAGCTTAACTTCCGGGCTCCACTCAGCTGTCCCTGACCTGGGGGCTGGCTTGTCGCTGACTGGTCACTGTCCGCAGGCGTTGGCATTGCTAGGAGCTGGCCTGGCACATATGTCAAGGTTTGGTATTTTGCTGAACACAGATTTTCACAGAGCACTGACATGACACAGGGCCACGATGATCCCAGGATGGGACAAGACAAATCTAGACTCCTCGGTGACGACGCTGGAAACAGACAAGACAGACACTGTTCAAACCACAGAATGACCAAGCAGGCCCCTGTCCTGTTAAAATGAGTAATTTCTTTATCGATGAGCGCTTGCTTGATGCATTCTCCCCTCCTTCGAGGTAAGCTTTACTAAGTGCTCAGCTAGAGAGTGGTCCTGGCTTCCTGAAACCCTGCAGCCCACAGCAAAGCCGTCCTTCCTTAAACTCTCCCAAAGCCACATGAAAATACCTAACAACAGACCAAATTCTCTAAGCCTTAAACTCTCTTACTACAATGATTTATAAAGTAGAAAGTTAATTAAAAGTTAAAGATAATTTTGGAAGGAGGACACAGTTCCCCATGGAGAGTGTTTTCCCTTGTGGCAAAACAACAAACAAACAAACAAATAAATAAATAGTAATAGACATGACTAGGTGGGATACAGGCACACAGAGCCGGAAGGCGCTCTTCCCCCACATTACTCCTTTAGTAAAGAACAGACTGACTTCTCCAGGAT
The DNA here is from genome assembly GCA_004024925.1 of Scalopus aquaticus. Taxonomy (NCBI): domain Eukaryota; kingdom Metazoa; phylum Chordata; class Mammalia; order Eulipotyphla; family Talpidae; genus Scalopus; species Scalopus aquaticus. The sequence continues at coordinate 42,784 of PVIJ01007176.1, read as the reverse complement.
GCCAGATGAACACTGAGATGTTAAATGCTCTTCATTAAATGTTACAATTCTAACATTATCATCATAATTTGTTTTTATTCTGTCCTAACTCAGTTAAACAGTATTTTAGAATCCCTCTCCCAGGAAATGATGATGAAATAAATTGTTTTTAAATGATTTTTAAAAAAGAAGGAACAACTAGACATTTTGTTTTCTCACTCCCTTTCTATGAGAGGGAATCAGCCTTCAAAACTGCAGAGCTCTGTGGCACAGCGGTCAGATTTATGCAAGGGAAGCAGTGGGTTTCCCTGAGATGCTCAACTCACTCCCACAAATTCTCCCCGTTCTCTCTGCACCAAGATTTCTCCACGGAGCTGTCACAATATTTTTCTTCCCACCAAGAATATCAGAGTGCTTTCTCTTCCCAAGTACTTTCTTGTGTTGTATAATGTGACAGGTTATTAAATCAATTTCTCTTCCTCTCTTTAAATAAAGCACAGCATCAAGTACAGTGATCGCTCAGAATTAAAGATGATAACCGAGAGGTGTTTGGCTTCTTTGCTCCACTGCTGATACACACGCAGAAAGCTCACCTCTCTCCCGTGCACGCTGCCACTCTCTTGCAAACGCACACATGCGGTTGTATTAATAAAAACATGCTAATGATTACGTATGTTTTAAGTATATTAGTAGTTTATTATTTTATCAGCTGTATTATGTTATTATATCAGTAAATAATATACATATTAATATAAAGATAATTTTGGAAGGAGGATGCAAATGTGATTAGAATTACTTAAGTGAGTTTAAGACCCACCAAACCAGGGATACCCTTCTGTTGGCTGGGGCAAGAGGGATCAGGCAAAGGTCTGGGGAGTCAACATATGAAACTCTAAATATATTAAATATTTTTCAAAGGATTACCTCCTTTGTGTGCCAGTTTGCTGGTACAAAATCATTGCTATGATCCCACTGAACAGGCACCTGGGTAATTTTTAAAACTCTCAAAGTACATATATACTTTGATCCAATTATTTCCCCTATCATTTCCCCAGTTATTTCTTGACCATCATAAAAAAAGAAAACAATCATAAGTATCCACAAGTTTACATTAATAGCATTAATACGATGGCTAGCAGTTAGCAGTGCTAAGAGCTAGATACCACTGTATACTATGATGGAAATACTTCTATTTTCTGTGTGATATAAATGAGGAAAAGGAGGTAACTGAATTATGCGAGTTCTTTCAGTTGGTAAATAATAGAGCTGGGACTCAAATCCAGACAGGCTGTGGCCAGTGCCAGTACCGGTACAAACACTGTCTCTCACCATTAGAAGTATGTTTATTATGAATTATTGATACAACCTGCTCTTCCCTAGAAACACTCATCACTCACCCAGTTGCTCAGACACCTGGACTCATTCTTGACTCCTCTTTTTCTCAGACCCTACATCCAATTCAAGTACAAATTTTATAGTCTACTTTGTAAATACATTTCATTTCCAACCAGCTCTCACCCTTCTCCATGGTTACAACCTGACCCAAACTATTGTATCTCTCACTTGGAAAAGTGCAACAGGTCCTGGGTCATCTCCAGCATCTGCTCTTGTCTCTGTACATTGTCTGGCACAAACCAAGTGTCACTTGATAAAATCCACATAATTTCCCTGCTATAAGCCTTCCAATGTCTGCTCCCACCCCCCACAAACTCCCTTCACCTTGAGAAGAAAATCCAGGCTCCTGGCCATACCTGAGGAAGTATGGTATTATACATGTTTACAATAAGGGCCCCCAGATCTGGCTCCTGGCTGCCTCTTTAACATTACTTCTCTCACTCTTAACCTTCTTATCCCACTGCCCTCCAGCTACCTTGTGCCCCTGAAATTCCTCAGTAAGCCAAGCAAGTGCCTGCGGCCACGGCCTCAGTTCATCCTTCTATAGGGACACTCTTTCCCTACAACCAGAGGACTTACTCCCTTGGCCATGTAGGTTTCTGTGCAAGTACCTCAGAGAAGTCCTCTCTGACCACAATTTTTAAAATAGTCTCCCATCATTCTCCAAATACTCTTCCCTGTTTCATTTTTCTTCATAGCATTTACCACTACCTGACAACAGAGCCAATAGTGTTGTTTATTGTCTATTCTCCCCACCAGTACAAAAGCTGGGGCCATGTATTGTTCCCTGCTGTATTCCCAGCCAATGGAACAGAGCCTAACATACAGTAGGAACTCAATAAATGTTTGATGAATGAATCAAAAAAATGGACTGTTGACATGTACACGGACACCACCAGTGGGCTGATAGATGGGCATCACCCATAGGATGAATTTCTCTCTGGCAGGAAATTACTGTAAAACATTTATTAGGATTGCAAGATGTGATACACGAAATTTCAAGGCAGCAAGTGGGGGTAAGAAAGAAAAGGATAAGGTAGCAAAGAGATGGAGACGACCGTATGGCTGCCACAGGATGGACATGTTGGTTTCTAAAGGGGGTGGGACATGCCTTAAGGGTACTGGCAGGAGAGCATGAGTGATATGACCAAAGGACCTGAAATGTAAAGTCAGATGATTCTATAGAGCAGGTTCCACCTATAGTGATTATATGATTTTGGAAAAGTTACTGTGACATTTATGAATCTCAGTTTTCTCATCTGTAAACAGGCAAAAAATAACAGTACTGACTTCAATAGGCTATTGTGAGGAATTCATGGAGAAAAGGTGGTAGCGCTATGCCGATACTAGTTGATTTTAGTCTTCTCATCTTCTCCATCCCTCCTCCCCGAGCCCCTTCCTCTCCCTTACCCCTCTCTCTCCCACTCCTGTCTTATAGCTAGTGGTGCATTATCCTTAAACTTGTGTTTAAAACCAGGAAAGAGACTGCAACATATATTTTCTTCCTATTATACTTCTTCAAGATATTCATTTTCTAAGTTTAACATTCAGAGTAGAAAGACTTTCCTTTCACACATTCTACATTTACATCTTTCAAGCTTCTAAGACAGCACTCTAGATGGAAACTGGGATTATAAATATATCTACATTCCTCCTATCCACACCCTTTAAGGTAACCATAGGCTCATGTGATAATAAGACAGAGCTCCTTAGAGACTGCTTCCAGATAGAATGGTCTTACTGCCTGGCCAACATATGACACTCTTCCTGTTAAGAGAAGGGTCTGTGCCTGGCCCAGTGCTCCGATTGGAAGTCCCGGCCTGCACCGGAATGAGGACACCTGCAGACGATTTGGAAGCCTAGTCTTAAATCACCCCTGGTCTTTCAGTCTCCCTGAGCTGGGGCCCCAGACTCTGTGTCAATGAGCCACCCTCACTGTGCCCTGTCTGGGGTCCTGATGCACAAAATCTATGACTTTAAATTTTGAGATAAATGTTACGTAACAGTAGTAACTGGAACAAATGGGACAAAGCAAACCTTCAATAAGGACAGGTTTAAATAGGCCCCCCATGAGAAACCCCAGTTTCTCAGAAGTTGTTTTGAAGAGGTTAGAATTCAAAGGGAGTTAAAAAGGTATCAAACCGTCTTACTTGAACACATAGTTCCAAAACTGTAATCGTTCATCAAATAGAACTAGTCTTCACACTCAAGGAAAAAACATCTCAGAGTCAACTGACAGATGAGAGGAAGCTCTTGAAATATCAGGTATTTGAAAACACACTAGCCAAGATAGGAAGTCGAACATTTCCAAGCTTGGATCAAGATAAAATATTTAATTAGCCTATAAACTGACCCCAAGAACATCTGGAGTTTCCAGAAAGAATTTTCTTGTCACTTTTCTTCTAAGACTGCCAAACGGTGTAGAGTAAGGGCGGGGGTAGTGTTGGCACAGAAGCAAAGATGGAAAGGTAAGGTTATCAGCATGGCCCCTCTGATTCCCAGCCACAGATTAGCGAACACGGACAAGCGGAATGAAGTCTTTCCAAGTCTATTCATCTTCTTCAAAATGCACAGAGTGCAGGGGATAAGGAGGCTTAGATAATTCCCTAGCAGGGGAGTCTAAACAGATCAATCAAAGTGGTTAGTCAGATACTTGGCAGAAACTTAGAGACCTCCTGAATTTTCTTCCTGAAAGTTCTCTTATTTTTCACAGATGAATGGGACCAAGAATACTTGGGCTGGGGAGCAGACCGAAAACTTGTCCCTGGCATTAAACATATTTCCACATAGATGTTACCTGATAATACCTTCTATAAGCAGAGCACTAAGTGATATGCTAACAACCCTGGCCTTGTAGACATCATCTCCCTTAACACAATAATATGTAATATCCATTAAGCCCCAGGTACTTTGTTCAGCAATTCTTAAGCATCATCTTTCATCCCTACAGTAAACCCCTGGAATATGTTTTATTATTGCTGCCACTTAATGAACGTTGAGAACACAGGCCCGGGGGAGGAGAGACATTTGCACGGGTCACAGGATAACCCAGCTGTCTGATTCCAGCATCTATGGAGCTAACCATTTCACTGTCCTGCCAGCTGATCACGGCATCCTGACAGCAATCATCCAGACGAGAGGCATATGAGAAGCTCAGAGAAGTGAAGTGACTTTGCAAGGTCACATAGGCAGCCTGTGGTGGCCTGGGCCTTGTTTCTAAACTGACTTCAGATGGCGCCTGGCTGCTAGGACAGTGTCCCAACTGTCAGGCGGCCTTATCTGAAGTTTCCTGAAGGCTGGTAAGGCACCCCATAAAAAGTTCAGTTTGACTCTAGCTCTGGGATTATTTTTCTTCTTTGTCTGGGGTTTCAAATTTTTTTTTAGTCAGGCAACCATATTTTCCACTTTTAAACCAAAACCTTACATAGAACCTCAATATACTTAATAGTTGGCAATGATTATTTTATCAACATAAATTTATTTTGCAAGTTGACATTTCTGTCATTTACTTTATTATATTGTCAGTCAACAGGAATACAATTTGAGACTTACTGGTTTTCAATGCATTGAAACTTAACTGTGTTGTTTTCTGTTATACATATAAAATATAAAAATATATTTTGGGAAATGTCCTACATCTTGATTGGGATAGTGGTTACCCAACTGTGCAAACATTTGTCAAAATTCACCAAACTGAACATTTAAAATAAGTTCCTTTTCCTACATTTAGTATGCAATTGCTTTATTAAAGATGACTTTTATATCCATAAAATGACTTTTGCAAAAAATGACTTTTATATCTATATTTTGAACAAATGTTTGCATTATCTCTGAAGTAACTAGGCTACCCCCAGAACCCATAAAGACTTACTTTTACGAAGTCTTAAAAACAAACATTTTGCTACATTGCATGGGGAAGTTGAAAACTGTTTGTGTCCTATGGTTCAAATAGAGACACTGAAGAACTTTAATCTCATTCCTAGAATTTCTATGGTTTAAAAAAAAAAAAATCTAATCCCTGAGAGTCAACAAGAAAAACTTGCTATACCATGTGTATGCAGTGGTTTTTGAAGCTGACAGAGGAGAAAATGAGGCAGAATGAAGCAGTATCTTCAGCAATAATTCACTCTGTCTCCCATGCTGTTTCAGTGAGAAGCCCGGGAGGAGGGAGTCTCAGATGGAGCCTGGGGTGAAGGAGAGAAGTGGCAGTGAGACCCACCCCCCAACACTAACTCATCTACAGCAGTTTGCTCCCAGCCTTGCTCTCCCTACAGGAAGAAGGGGAGTGGGCGGGAGGAGAATAGAAGAGGCCCATGAAGTATCTTTCAAGCATCACTTTAGAATATGCAACATAGTTACAATGATCATACCTAAGAAAACCCTTTTAGATCAGACTTCTTGTCTCAGTGAAAGGGACAGACCTGGGCTGAATTTCAGTAAGCTGAGTTCTTATTCTTCTGGATGAAAACAGGATAGTCCTCAAAAACCCAAGTTTCTGTGGAGATAAACATGGGGAAGTGGACCAAGGAAATGAAAGTCATGTGGCCAGTGAATTACAAACCAGGCACTGTGTAGACGCAATGAGGTGGCCCCGGCATCATCATCCCACAATTGCCCCAGGGACCTCCAGATACAGCCCCACTGCTCTGCCTGTACACAAAGGGCTCTTCCAGTTGCATCAGCCTTCAGAAAACCCGAGAACTGAACATCTTTATTTAGAACACATTTCTCAAAAAATGACACACATTCATTTCTCGTGGCACTTCCTCAGTGCTCACCCTGCTGCACCAGGCACTGTTTGAGGCACTCTCCATGCATCGACTCACTTAATCCTCATAATGGTCCCCATGAGGAAGATAACACTAGGATATCCAAAGTTTTCCCAAATGGGAGTTTTATGAGAAGCCACAGTAGAATCTTTGTGAACAACTGAAGAAAACTCCATATTGCCTACTGATGAGGAAATGGAGGGAGAGAAAGAGCTGGGTAAACTGCCCTTTAGCACAGTTAATAATGGCTGGGTGAGAACATAAATCTAGACAGTCTGGAGCCATATAAAGTGAACTCTGAACCACAATGCCATACACATCAAGAACACAAGGAACCTTGGGGAGGAGAAGATGTTCCAAGTACTCCCCCAAACAAATTTAGCTTCTATTAAAAAATAAATTCCAACAATGTTGAATACTTGAATTCTCTGAGGAAAGGAAAACATATTCATCTTAAAGACATTAGAGGGGTCACTCTACCTCCAGAGAGGTCAGGGCGGGGAGGTGCAGTGTCATGGAGCTACCAGATGCACCGGAGACACAAAGCCCTGAGCGCAAACCCAATACACTTCCCATTAATCTCATGACCTCAGACATGCCATTTTCCCAGATGAGTGTCTGTTTTCTTCAGTTGTCAAATGGGTAATCCCAGTGCTTCTCTTATAACACCGACATGAGGATTCTACGAACATGCATGTACAGATCTAGCACGTAGTGCACAGCAGACTCTCAGCAAATACTCACTGACCTCAGAGGAGGATGGTGAAGGATAATGCAGCATGGAGTCAGTCTGGGTTCGATTTGTCATAGCTCCTCCAGTTCACAACTGTGTGACCCTGGGTAAGTTACTTAACTCTTATGTGCCTCTACATAAAATCTATGGAGCCAAAATTTTGGATTGTTTTGATAATCCTATCTGGTTACCTGATCTACTGTGTAACTACTCTCAATATATTTAAAGTATCATTATTAATAAACAAATAACTATCACTACCATTAAAAAAGAGATAAAGTGGATTCAAATGACAAAAGAAAGATGATTTTCTTAACAAGATGATGATCAATACAGTTTAGTTAAGTACTAGAACAAGTATCTATTAATATGAAAACAGAAAAGGTGTCGAAAACATCTCCCTTGAGATGCTGAAGGTCGTTTGGGCGAGCAACACAGGACCCTACACCACCTCCTTGGGCTCTTCCCCACCTATCATTCCACCTTCCAAGTACTCATCACAAGACTCATTACAAAAGCTCACAGCCACAAATGTTCAGTGGAAGTCCAGGGAGTGGCCTGCTAGTTCTTTCCATATCACGGTACGTTCCTCTCTACAGGAAGTCAGACATTGTCCTCCGGCTGACAGATCGTCTTCAGGGCACACATGAGAATTAAAGATCAACCCAAGATTGTTTATTTCTCATCGGCAGCCTGAAATTTCCCATCTTTGCGATTCTGCTCTTAGATATTGGGGCACGGACAATTCTGAGATTTCAATAATGAGAAAGCCACTTAGTCACCTCTTCTGCAACCCTGTCATCTTCCCTTCCGTCCAACTGCAGAGACTGCAGGGTGAACACCATGTATTCACAGTTTCTGGCCACAGGACATGACCTTGGTCAGCAGGGAGGAAACATTTTCAAACATATCTAGTTCTAATATTTCACTTTATTTTCTTTTCTATGTAGTTCTCCAGGTAAGACTTCAAATATCACTAAAACCAACTTTCTTTTATTTCTTTTAAATAAAAGAAATTATTGTTATTAAGGATGTGTTAAGAGGGAGGTGGAAAGCAACATCAAAGTTTTCCCAAATGGGAGTTTGATGCGAAACCACAGTGGAAACTTTGTGAAGAGCTGAAGAAAATTGTTGTTTTTTATCATCTGTCATGCTAGGTGTTAGCCGCTGAGATGCCGCAAGTCAGCAAAGCGTGAACAGAAAATCTTAGAAGAAAGGAGCTTGCTTGTGATATCCAGAGGGAATGCTTTAATTGACTTAATTTTCATTTTGCAGCCCTGGTCTGTGTCCATAATTGAGAGTTTAACTGTGTGTCAGAGACCTAGCCAGGGGGTGCAGGAGTGTAGTCTAAACTCAAATGCCTCCAGAAGGCAATGGAGGAGGGCAAGGCAGAGAGGCAGGCCAGCTGGCAGGAGACGCAGGTTAGGGCAGCTGCAAACCATCTCCAGCTCATCACTGCACAAGGATCAAAGGGGACATGTGCTGGATTTTCTGGTTACTCAAAGAAACCAAACATCTGGAATTGTATGAAACATCACCTGATCTTTAAGTTTTGATTGCCAGTACAAAACTTGTTTGAATACCAAGAAGGTCCAACAAAATATGTCTGGAGGCAAGATAGAGACCTCCATGTTCAAGTTTCCCATCCCTGGCAAAGTGAAGAGAACACAGGCTTTGGACCCAACCATATTCCAACTGTACTATTTACACTTTGAGCCCTTGTATGATTCATTATCTGTCAAAGAGTCTGTTTTCTTACTTGACAAAGTCTGCATTGCAGGGTAGTTGTGAGAATTAGAAAGAATATATATAAAGTGGGTAATACATTGCTGATGTCAACTCATATATGGTGATTCTATTTTGTCATCATTAAATGTTCATATTGCCTGACCCATTTGCATTAAAATTCTGGTGCTCTGGAGCACTGGAAAATTGAGTATCTCAAGTATGGGTGAAACTGCTATTTTGTGCTTCACCTTCAAGACCTGATGCACAAAAAGATGATGGGTCACTAGTGTCCCACACATGAAAGAGAACTGTTCCACAGAACTTGTCCATGAGCCCTCCAGCCAAGAAGGAATTGCTGAACAATTCCACAGTCTTCTTTGGGAGGGGCCAAGTGCATGATCGTGGTGCATATTTCCCCTTCTGTGTTGCTAGTGGGGATGCTAGATCCTATGGTGACCAAACCCTACCTCTCAGTGAAAAGGGAGTAGGGAGAGAAGGTGTAAAGTCATGGAGAGTTGAAAATGTGATTGATTTTTATTCATACACATATAAAAGTAGCATATGTACCCTTGAGAAGGTTTACCATCTCAGAAAGGAAGAGATTTAAGACAGGACCTCGTTTGAAGCCCATTCTCAAGGTCATGTGACCATCTGAACTCCAATCCTCTTTCTCTAAGATGAGGTCTTTGAGCACAAGAACCATGTCTTTTCCTTGGGATTCAATATGTGCTGGGGTTAAGGTCAATGTCTCTGCCATATTTTCACAGAGTTGTTATATATGAGGAGCCAATGAAATAATGTAAGTAGATGGACTTTATAAAGTGTTACATGAGTATACGATTATTATAAACAATAATAATCTTTCATTATAGCCCAGTGATAATTGATGTGTTATCTATAGCTACACTAGTTACTATAATTATTATTATTACCAACAACCCATCAATGCCTATGACTCATCATAACATATATTCATATGGAATTGACCCAAGGGTAATTAATCTTCAGAACTATTTAGAGCTTCTTATGGAGGAGCTCAATAACTATATTAAAATTGAATGGGAAATGGAATCAAAAGGTGACTGAAGCAACATCCTCATAGCATGGCGAATAATTTGTTTTTTTCCAATGAAAACAAGTACTCTGCCATTTATAGGATCTCTGCCAAAGGGCATAACACCACGAGCTTAGTTCTGCTTCATGGAGAACATCCAACATGCCCAGGGAATAGAACATATGTTCCAGGAAATGAACAGAAGTCTTTCATTCACAAGGGCCCTTGCCTTTTGAATCCCTGAGAAGTGTTAATTTATCCCACTTGGATATGATGTTTAGTTCCGGCAGTTAGCAAATACATCAGTACTCACTCTCACAGACATGAGGAAATTATTTCCACTCTTCATGGAAGATGAAATGTGCTCTAAATTATCATTAAACTGACCTGCACCATATACCGTAACTATTATATGACCAAGAGTGGGTGCAAGGGAGATATTTTTTTAATGAGTTTCATTCTCAATCAGGGAAACTAAATGGTGGGTCTGAAGCTCTCAGTTTAGAACATGTTTCCAAATTACAATTATGTCTTGCTTCATTTCTGACAGTTACAACCATAACTATTACAGATTTACTGAACGTTTCACCCAATAAAAATACACTCTTGGCTTTATATTTGGGGTGCAAACAAAAAGCACCCTCTGTCTTCTCAGTTCTTAGACACATATCCCAAATCCTGCTTGTCTGCAAAAAGCAACAGTCTATTGTTATGTCAGAATAATAATTCCTGGTATTTCAAAGACAAACGATTTATCTTTATTGATGCCTAGTAATATAGCAGCATGGAAGGCTGGGTGGTAATTTTTTTGAGTCTAAAAATCAGGCTCACATTTTTATGAACCACTTTAGCAGCCAATTAAAAAAAAAACAGCATCCCCCCAAGATGGGCAAGTCATCTAAGAGTAGTTATAACTATTGTGGTGGTAACCTGAAGTGTGATGGGCCCTTATACTGCTGAAATTTCATTAAAAAGCACAGGCCAGCAATCACAGTAATAAAAAAAGTCAATCTCTGTTTACAGCTCCCACCTCCACCAAAAATCAAAATGAATAGCCCACACTTTTTTGTTGTTTGTTTGTTTTTACAAACTCCCTTTCCTCTTCTCCCCAATCCAGCCAAACTCTCAGGCACATCAAAAATATTCTGGAATTGCCCTCGCTATTATCATGTACCCTTACATGCATTAAAATTAAATAATTAAAATTTTCAGTCCCTCAGTTATACTATCCACCTTGCAAGTGCTCAGAAGCCACATGTGGCTAGCCCCTCACTAACTGGACAAGACAGGGAACACTTCCATTACTGCAGTAGGTTCCACTGGACATTACTGACCTAGATAAAGCCTCTCTTTTGCCAAGGTTGTTTTTTTTGTATTAGTATTTATCTAATATTTTATAGGAACACTTGCTAATATTCCTATTTCTTAATTGAAGTAGCACTGCATTGTTATATCAGTTTCAGGTGTGCATGATTATAAATCAACATGTAAATAAACTACATTAAGTTCACCGCTAAAACTACAATTCTATCCTCCACTATACAATTCACCCTTTGTCCCAATTTATGCTCCCTCTTTTCCTTTCTGATAACCACTAATTTGGTCTTACAATCTCATGGATGTGTTTGTTTTTTTCATTTTGTTCATTCACTTGCTTAGTTTCTCTATGTACCACATATTAGTGAAATCATACAGTGTTTGTCTTTCCCCATCTGATGTATTTCACTTAGCATAATACTCTCTAGGTCCACTCATGTTGTTGCACATGACAGGATTTCATCTTTTTTAATAGTTAAGTAGTATTCAATTGTGTGTATATATATACACACAATTGTTTCCAGCTCTTTCTTTTGCCAAACTTTAAAATTCTCTCTGAAAGATAAGTACCTCTTATTTATTTTACTATCATTCTGACCTCCCCCAACAATGTCTTAATTATGCAAATCATTTAGTCTCTTAGTTTTTTTCTTTTTTCTCCACACTTAATGAAATAACAGAGTTCACATAAAACAAGACACCCGAGGAACTGATAACAGCAACACGAACTCCCTTCTGTGAGGCTTTCTTTCAAGTAAGTAATTCAGACAGCAATCTTTTGTAAACCCTTCTGGGCAGGGATGCAGAAGGCACACATCGCCACATGGCATGGCAGTGTGCTGTCCATGGTGCTAGCCTTCTGCACCCAATGCAAACAGTAGTGGCCACCTGGTATACAGACTCTCAGATGCTTCTAACTAAAAACATAGGATCACCCGTAAAATTCGCATCCCCAAAATCAATATGCACTCTAGATAAATATGCACTGCTTGGTATCCATGTAAATGATTCTCCAAGTTACTATGAGTCGTTAGGTTTGTGTGCTGGTCATTTATCTCTTTCTTCTCAATTTAACCCCTGCATAAGCCTGAAGCTAAGATCTGCAAATGGCCCATCTGTCATTCATTCCCTGTGCACACTGCCTCTTCACTTGAATATCATCTGTTCACCAACCTCTAGCCACAGAGAAGTGACTTTTATCACATATGTACATGTAAGTAAATGTGCTGGTCCTTTTGAGAACTTCTTTCTACTGTGCAGTGGAGTACTGTTCCCCCTAAAGAAGAGCTCCCAAATATATGCAGATAGGGGGTGAAGTAGTGAAGGCTCCAAGAGTTTGTCCTGAGGGATCCAAAGCAGTGGGTTGTCTATTCCTGCCCTCCCCAGCATGACTTCAACCCCTTCTCCAAACCCTCCTGGTTGCCTGGTTCCCTTATAAAGGATAATGGCTGCTTCCTCTGCAGCACAAACAGCTCTTCCTCATCCCACAACTCAGTGCAAACCAGACTTTTAAAAGCATTTAGAAGATTTCAGACTAAGGCTAAAACAACAAACAAACAAAACAACTTAGAAAAAAACATTCCTCATCCAATATGTTTTAACTTTTAAATAGGCAACCAAAACACAAGTATAGAACTCAACCTGCAATATGGCCACACAAACCATCAAAGGTTACACCACTAGCCACCATTAGCATCAAGTAGCAGCAATGAGCTTGGGCTCTGGAGCCAACTGTCTGGTGTAAACATTTGATGTTCCACATACCAGCTGAATGATCTTGGGCAGATCCTTAGCCTTTCTGTCTCTGTGTGCTCCTTCATCTGTATTTCCTCACAGTCCTAATGTGAGGACTAAATTCGCTATGTTGTATGGAGAACCTACAACAGTGCCCAGCACTTGATAAGCACCAGGTCAAATTCAGCTAATACTATTTTAAGTTCTCACTCCAAATAAATGCTGCATGATTGGACCCCTCCATGGCAGTCCTCCCGTCCTCCCCGCCCTTCCTCAGGTACCGCTATGTCCACAATGAGCATTAGTTAGAGGAACATCCGGCCAAATGTAGCGCAGTCAAAACAACCTCCCTGCCCTCCCCCTCACTCCCCTCCCCGGCTCTTCTCCACTGGGTCTGTGATAGGTTAGAGTTTAACAGACACAAAAATGAGTAACTTCTTCCTAGAATAAAATTGAGAAAAGAATACCAAATCATCTCTGGACAACATGGAGGCCACTGGTCTTCAGAAAATGATTCATGGAATACCATTCATCACCTAGCACGCTGCCATGCACAGATGCAGGGCGAGGGTATATTCCACAATACTCCATGCCTAAGCAGATCCTTCACACACCATGAGTGGGACGTTTGAAGTGGTCTGACTACTTTCCAAAGTCAATTAAAATTATGAGTTTGTAGGCGCTCTTCCTCCTCCTTCTGCACCCAAGTCTTCTTACTACTGAATCTACTGACGAGTTCCACCAGCAGGATTCAGCTCTGTGCAATCCCCAACCAACTAAGACTGAGGGCGCACTTCCAGCTCAGCCCTGTCCACCCTCGAGGCTTGGAATGAACACCCTCTCAGTCCCTAGGCTCATTACCATATACTGGGACCCTATGTGGCTCCCGTGGACTCCTAGCTACTAGATAGACAGCTGTTTTTAGAACTCAGCTCCCTTCCTAACATGCTGTTTGGGGTTTAATAAAGGATTGGCCTCCAATCCTGGTCTCCATTCTCAGTTCTAGTCAACCCCCTAATGACTAGTACTCCAGTCCAGCTCTCAGGACCAGAGCTGGTCTCCTATGCATACAGTGGCAGGGGTTCTGTGAGACTGGAAGGGTTCCTACCCACTGAGTTCACTCTACCTGAGTGATCTTGCCCAATCTCCAAAAATGTAGACCCTCAGAGCCACCAATTCCAGAATCCTAATTAATTCTAATCTACACTCTGCTTTGGTTGTTAGGCTTACTGTGTGGAAACAACTTCTGGAGTATCAGATTTCTCACACTAGTACAATTTGGGGGCTGGGTTTATGCCTATCCCTGGCCCTCTTGCTGTCTACCCTTTATCAACAACCAGGCATGAATATTTTTTTAATTAATTAATATTTTTTTAATTTTAATTAATAAAAAGTGCCAAGAATGAGACCCAGGATGCAATTTCCTGCCATGTAAATTTCAGGCTTGAAAATTAAAAATAAATGCAAAATTCCACAGCATTAAAACAGCCACATCAAAACATCATGATACAAGCAGAAACACGAACATATTCAATTCTAGAAGTTTCTACCTCATCAAAATAAACCACTTGAAGATGGGAAATTCCAAAACATTGTCAGACCAACCCTCCATTCATGCTTGTGTCCATTTCACAGCACACACCTACCTCAAACCACTGCCCGTGGGACTGCATCTTGAGGATGACGCAGGGGTCTGGCTTGGAAAGGGCATCTCTGTCGGAAATGCCCTTGCACGCCACACGCAGCTCCACTTTGGTCAGGCAGGGGCTGTTAAAGATCCCCAGTGTATTGGCAGCTGACTCATAAATGTTACTCATCTTCTTCATTCTGTTTTAAGCAAGAAAAAGAGGAAAAAGGACATGCCAATCACCACGGAATTTCTCAAAGGAGAAAGCTTCCCAACCAGGCCTCAGAAAATTGTTTTGCCACAGTTTCAAATATTGAATATATTCATTATCTCACTTTCCACCCCAGTGGCACAGTTCCTGTAAGACACCAAAAAAAAAAAAAAAAAAAAGAAAGATACCCAACAAGTGCTGGTGCACTTGGCTAAGAATACTATTTTCCTATAGATGTGCATATATTTGCATATTAAAACCTTTAGTCTTAAATAAAATTAACGAATTAGTGCAATAGACTACAAACAGTAATCCAGTTCTATATTAAGTACATGGTATGTATGAAATCTTACAGATTTGTTGGCTGGCCAATTTAATCACATCCCATGTCTTTGAGACTTTCTAAAAATCCAGCTCTCCCTTTCCTTCTATGTGATGACACAGAATATACTGTCCTATCTGAAGAGACAAATTTCCCTCCTCTGAAGCCTAGACCACCTTCTCAAGATGCCATCAGCTCCAAGCAAAACCAGGATGTGACCCCAAGCCCATTCTCACCTTTCCCTTTCCTGCTCCTACCTGCCACATCAGAATTCAGAATCAAAAAAAGGGAAAGAAAGGGGGAAATGGTGGGAGAGGAAAAGCACAAAACCTCTGCCTCTGACCTCATAAAAATATCAGCCGCAAGAAAAGGGGGCGTGCAGGACTCCTTCCAGCTCCCTGTGACGACCCTTATACACTGCTCAGGCACCAGGCTAGAGTGTCCTCCAGACACCAGCAGAGACCTCATCTGAAGAGAAGGACTGGAGTGTAAGAATGCTGGAAAGATCTCCTAGGGGCAAAATTTAATATCCTTCTCCCGGAATTGTTTCCTGTGGATTCCTTGGAGAAAACAGCTCTGATCTCAACCTTAGCGGCACTGGTGCCCCAGAGTAGAAATTCTCCATCCCTAACATGAGAAGAATTCCTCTCTTCCTTAACTTCCCCCACAAATGCTCTGTGAGATTCCCCTTGGTAACTGGCACCATAATAGGTTCAAGTGCCCAAGCCACCTCTTTCACAAGGCGATGGCTGTGCCTCAACATCACACACACACACACACACACACACACACACACACACACACACAACCTATCTCTCCAAACTCAGCTGTTCGCTTCATGCTAAAGGCCAACCTTTTCCAATCTAACAATGCAGATGTCACTGGAATTTTCTCTCCTCATGCTCTCTCACAGGCTCTCTGCTCCAAACTTCCTCCCTCCTTCCTCCCCTCCCTCCCTCCCTCCCTTTACATTCCAACCCTCTAATGCCCTACTTACCTAATTATTACAAACATATGTTTTCCCTTCTATACGGTGAAGAAAAATTGCACTGACTACCAGTTATGTGCCAGAACAGGAGTGGTCAAATGCTGGCCTGTGTGTCAAATCAGGCTTGCCATCTGCTGTGGTAAATACAGCCTTACTGGAAGACAGGCAGGCTCATCCAGTTGCAAATTGTGTGGCTGCTTTCACTACAACTGCAGAGTTGAGTAGTTGTGAGACACAACGTGGCCCGCGAGGCCTAAGTATTGACTCTCTGGCCCTCTTCCAAAACTGTTTTCCAGCCTCTCTTCTAAAATATCAGATATGGGGAACTTGTAGTGACGTTGAAGGTGAGCTTCTGTTTTGGTTAGTGTGTGGGATTAGTTTAAGAATGAGAGCGGTATCTCTACCACTTGGTATTTTTCTAACACACTACATATGAACAGGGGCTCTGGGACATTATTTTAATATATGAGAAAATTTGAGCTCAGAGAGGACTGGCGACCTGCCTACCTCAACAGCTATTCTAATGGCAGAGCTGGGGCTACAAAACCAGTTTTCTCTCTCCTACCCAGTGCTATTTTTTACCACATATAAAATCTGTAGCTGGAGAATTGTTTGGATCTACCAAGGAACAGTGGCTACAACAATATCCTCGATTTTTTCAACTCCATACAAAATCAAGTTTTCCCTTTATTTTTAACTAAATGTCATCTTTACACACAAAACGCACACATTATAAATGCATAGTTTAATCAATTACAGTTCCTCTACTCCTTACAGATTGTGATCAGACCAATTACTAGAGCAACACAGGAGACAGAGCATAGATGAAATGTAACATTAAAAAAGTGAACAGAGAGAAGGAACAGACTGGTGGGAAGCTGGCTCTGTGTGTGGACAGTGTCAGAAGTGTGTTGTGAATGCTTCAAGTTTTCGAGTAAGAATAGCTTATTCTTTAATCCATGTCTTCTTGGCGCTCCATTTCCCGATGCAGTAACTGGTTCCTTGGACCCCACACTGCTCTTCTGCCATTCTGGGAGGCACTGCTATCTCTTCCAACTGTTCCTATCATTACAGGCTCAAGCACAGGTTCATAACTTTTTTTTTTTCATGAAGACCTTATTTCTTAAAGCAGTTTTAGATTCATAGTAAAACTGAGAGGAAGATTTAGAGACATCCATATGCTCCCTTCCGCCACATGCATACCCCTCCATTACCCTTCACCAGAGGGGTACTTTTCTAGCAACTGATGAATCTACCTTGACACATCATTATCATCCAAAGTCCATAGTCTGAATTAAGGATTGCTTTGGTGTTGTACCTTCTCTGGGTTTGTACAAATGTATAATGACATGCATTCATCATTACATACAGAGTAGTTTCACTGCCCTAAAAATATCCCCTCATTTCCCTCCCCTCCTTGGCAACCACTGTCCCTACAGTTTTTGCTGTCTCCATGACTTGCCTTTTCCAGAGTGTCATACAGTTGGGATCACACTGTATGTGGCTTCTTCCACTCTTGCCTTTCTAGCCCACTGACTCCTACAAAAGAACATGGGCTTTCCTACAGAAGGAAACATCTTCTCTAGTGCCTCAATGGTGATATGTAAGAGGAAGAAGACTCTGTCACAGGGATATATAGTTCTGGGTTGAAATTTCAGCTCCTCCACTTATTCATTGTGACCTTGAGCAGGTTACTTAAGTTTTCTCAGAGTTATACCCACCCAACTGGAAATGACATATGTAATTAGCACCACGCCAGGCATATAGTAGGTGCTACAAAAGTGGAGCTATTATTATTACTGTAATCTGATTGCACTTAAGCTTAAATCATTCAGTCCCCTGCTGCCAACTAGAACCGTCCGAGAATTCCCACAATTAATTTAAGATCAAACATCTATGAAACCCCTTAAATGCATTCCGTCTTTGTAACCTTCACAGTCTGGATATACCACTCTCTGCCTAAAAGCACTGGCCACATCAAATGGGTTGTTTGAGGTCTCAGACATGTTAGATGATCTCTCACAAGTTTACATGGCAGGTAGCAAAACAATGGTGACAATCTAGTCACATAAGCCAAAAGCTGTCTGGAATAACTTAAATAATTTCAATAAATGGATTTATGCCCTTAATCATTAATGGCATATCCTATATTCTGGGGTATGCATTAGTTGACAGTAAATTTAAATAGTTCATAAAGGAATAAACAAATGACCTGGGGGCATAGATTCCCCCCACCCCCATCCCCAATCAAGTATATAGTCTGGAAATTTTATGGGCGAGTCCTTTAAGAAATGGGAAATTCTTGAAAGATTTAGAGCTAGAAAAATGGACACGATGAAGTGAGCAACTGATAGAGATCAAGTGGGTACCAATATAATGGCTGAACTGAAGCCAGAAAAATGTTTGTTAGGCTGGTCATGTAGTCCCTCCTGCCCGATTGATTTCTCCTCCCTTCTGCTCAGGGACTAAGATACTGACCTCTCCTGCTTGTCAGCTCACTCTAAATGTGTGTGTGCCCCTCAAAATTTGAATTTTAAAATCCTAACCCTTGAAGGTGATGGTATTAGTCCATGGGTCTTTGGGAGGTGATTATGTTGTGAGGGTGGAAGCCCTCATGAACGGCTTACTGTTGTTCTGAAAGAGATCCCACAGCCCACCCTGGGTTCCTCCACAGCATGAGGGCAAAAAGAGAAGCCAATGACCCAGAAGATGGTCCTCACTGACCCTGGTGGCTGCCAGCTCATGGACTTCTAGACATCAGAACTGTGAGAAATACATATCTGTTGTTTATAAGCCCCCCCAATCTGTGGTGTGTTACTATAGTGGAACCGATGGAGTAAGGCTCCTGTTAGGTTTTGCTAAAAGGATGCACATGCAGGGGAGGGAAGAGAGAAAGGAGAACACATTTCTTCCCACTTCCTATCCTGACCTTTAGCAGTGGCCAAGTCCCTCCATGAGCCCGTCCCATCAGGCAACCCCATATCCGGAGCTCCAGCTCTACTGGGCATTGGTGATACTGTCTCCTCCATCAGGCTCACAGGTGGTAATAGCCTCCTGCAAGTATTACTTGGCATCCTAGAAGCAGGACTTGAAATAGAAACTCAAATGTACTATTGAGAAGAGGATAGGAAGGAAGTGCAAGAATCCAGGAGGCTGGTAGGTATCTTCGAGCTTCAGCATGACTCCAGAGAGAGCTCTGGAGCATGAATCTTGGAATCAACACAGATGATTCTGTTCCCTCCCCAGGAGAGACATGACTAAAGTAATACAGCTGGAACAAAAGTCAGACTTGGTGTGGCCGACAGATGCTGGCATGACCACCTCCTGGCATTTGTGCCCTTGTGTAACTGTCTCTCCTTGATGTGGGTAGGACCTGTAACTTGTGTTTAACCAGTAAAATATAGCAAAAGTGGTAAGATATTGGCCTGCAATTGCATTAAAAGTATCACCATCTTGCTAAGCGCCTTTCTCCCTTGCTGGTTTTGAAGAAGTAGTTTGTTGCAGATACAAAGAACTGAGGATAACAACCACCACCAAGAAATGGAGGGGAAGAAATTGAGCTCAACAGTGGCTCATTCCTCAGTTAAACCACAGATGAGACTGTGACCCTCGTAGACACCTTGATTGCAACCTTGTGAAACCTGAAACAGAATCCAGCCAGTCTGTCTGTGATCATGTTCCTGAACCCATGGAAACTGACAATAATCAGATGTTTTGAGCCACTAAGTTTGTGCATATTGTAATGCAGCAATCAAGAACTAATAAAAATGGATTCAAGAGGCACTGCACGACAGAAGTCCTTTAGGGCAGAGACTACTTGTACTTACTAAATCCCCTAAAGTGCTCATCTTGATAATATTTGTGAACTGGTGATGAAACCAACAGGAACCTTCTGTTCAGCTAGGATAAGGTAAAAGAAAAAAATGGAATCCTGAAGACACACTTCCAACTTTTCAGAATTATACCTAGAGTCCTGGCTTACTTCCCTGTCTACACCCAAATGAAAGCCCTGACCAGATATATTGGCAGCCATGAGTTTCTCTGGATGACCAGAGGTAACAGCAGTCCTGACCTTGACTGGAGGTAGTACAGACCAGTGAAGTCAAATTGTTTGGACTTGGCCCAGCTGAAGCTCACCGCTGAAAGGTGATCATAAAATAGGGCTCTGTCAATGAGTGATCAGCTACCTCCAGCCACAGATAAGTGAAGTAAACAAGTAATTTCACAGTCTGTTAGAGAACGGGATTAATATGGCCAGATTATCAATACATTTTCCATGGCCTATTTAAATCCTCTTTGTTGCCTTTCATACAATACCCTGGTTTTAGGGAGACTACTGCCTGTTGAGAATTATTTTGATGAAAGCTGACTTCTGGCCAATTTTAGAAGCAAATTATAATCGTCCTTTCACGCAGATAATTTAAGTTATAAAAAAACACCTCAACATATCCACACTGTCCAATAGGACTGACTGATCCTGAAACTTAATTAGTTTCTGAATGAGATGCAAACAACACCAAGACAATAGCAAGCTCAAGCGGGAAGAGAATCAGCTTGAGTTCATAGGGGAACCAATTGAGCAGAGCTTGTCTTAAACCCGTGTTAAGAATAAGTGCATAATCACTGTTCCGCTTGCTTTGGCATTATTTGGCCTTTTTAAATGTCACAGCACATCTAGGGAAGGTTGGTGTGCTGGATGTCTCTATCACTAACATTTCCATCTCAATTTAAGAAATATGTATTAGGCATCTGCTATGTACCTGGTGCTGTGCTGGATTGCTGGAGGCGCTAAGCATCATTCCGCTGAAGACAGATCAAGTGCTAGTACACTGGGACTTGTCAGTTGATTTCATATTCAACATTCCTTGATCTAATTTTGGATCAAGAGTACACCTACTCTTAGGTGGCAAGCACCGTGCTAGACACTGGAAAGGGTGGAGACATGACAAAGACAGCCCATCTGCATAAAGGTTCAAATTCTGGAGCAAAGCTTCTCAGATTTTAACATGATCACAAATCACCTGGAAGCCTGTTAAAATGTAGTTCCTGTTTCAAGAGCTTGGAATGGGACCTGAGCTTCTGCTCCCGGCTGTTATTGATCCTGCTGGCCCATGGACCACGTTTGAGTCGCAAGGTTGTTGAGTATAAGCGATATCTATGAAATTAAGCCAGCTACTCCCAGAGGTTGTCTGTTTTAAGATCAGAAGCTCACATATGAGGTGCTAAATGGCACAGGTGGATCTCACACCCCAGTAAGCGACGCCAAGCCAAGCTATACTATGGATTTGTTGCATGACCTCGGGCAAGTTAGTTAAATTCTGTCTCTTGGTTTTAACATGTGTAAAATAGGGATAATGACAGTTTCTTACTTGTAGAGTTATCTTGAGAAATAAATGAATGACTCCTCATAAAGTCCTCAGAAGAAAGCGAAGTCCACAGTGACCACTGCACAAATGCAAACCATAATTAAAAAATATTACACTACTAAGTTCATGTAACATTTGCCAATCTCTTATATAACTGCCAACCACTCAAGATTAGGTCATCAGAGTCGTTCACTTGACCCTCAGAATACTTTGAAGGTCCAGGTAGGATGCTCACTTCATAGAAACCTCAGCTTACAGCAAAACAAATGTGCAGCACTACCAGCCCTGGTGCAGTTGAGGATTTGGACCCAGCACGCCAGGTTCAGAAGCTTTAGCCCTTAACCACTCTGCCACAAATACTGCTCTGTGGGCAAGCTACCAAAATAGATTCCAAAATGTGGCAACTGGGGAATCACAGCACGCACCAAGATATTCTTGAAGCGCCTGAGTATCTCACTGCAACTGCCTCTTCCTCCCACTTTGTAGCTGCTCCCCAAAACTTCCAGTGCTCTTCTCTCTGGCCTCTAGACTTTTAGATTCTTTATTATTTTTCTTTCATAAGGGCCTTTATTTTGAAAATTCACCTGCCTAATACTTTTCTTTTCTCTCACAACTTTAATCATTAGTGAACTCTGTTCAGCTCCCCCTCCCCCAGGTCCCAGTTTGGCACTACAAACACTGATCTTCCCAAGAGAATGGGAGATGGAAAGAAACTCTGAATATTTGTACTTTTTGTCCTCATCAAGCATGTAGGCCTCTATAAATCTCTTTTAAAAATTGCTTGCTTTCCTAGCCACCAGTACTAATTCCACTCATCACAAACTCATAGAACTCTGTTTCATTTAATCCTTGAGAAGTGGCTTGAGGTAGAAAGTGTCAGTTCTATTTCACAGATGTACAAATGAGACTGATAATGGTTAAGTAACCTGCCCCAAAGTCATAACTGGCAAGTGAGAGTCAGGAATTAAACCTGGATCTAATGGACTGTAAAGCCTGTGTTTTTGGACCATTTCTTACGGCCATTAACAATTTCCTTCTAGTCATGCAAAGGCAAACTTCAACCTTTAATAACTGAAAACCCTTAAAAATTCAAAGTCTCTAAGGTATAATGTGTACACTAATGAGATTGTCTTTAAAAATCTGAAGGACGTGAATCATAATGCAGTGTTGTAAACCAATGTTATCTCAATAAAAATAAATAAATAAAAAGGAAGGAAGGAATACAGACAAGAAGGAAAATATTTTTTAAATTCACTGTTCCTTTCCCCCTTATCTGGAAGCAGTGTAGGTCTTTTAGAATTTTTAACAGTAGCCGTATCAAGAAGTATGGGATGTCAACGTGTCTATCTGATTGTCTCAAACTCAGATTGACTGAAACTACCCACTTGATTGAAATTAATTAAACTTGATTCATTTGATTAGTTAAGATGGTGGAGCCACAACAGTTGGAAAACCCAGTGTGAGAAACACAAAAAGCAAGAGTTCTAATGAATAAGATTGCAAACTGTCAGTATGTGTGCGTGAATGTTTTTCTGGAATACACTACACCAACTCACTCAAGTGCAGTATTCAGTCATATCCTGAGCTTTCTAATTTGAGACCACAGAGAGACCAAGAGAAAAAATCCAGCAGAGATCCTATTTCCTAAAAAACAGCTTTCTTGGGAAAATATGCATAAGGAATCAGATAGAGTGATGTTCTAGGAACTTCCGGGCTCACATTTTGTCTCTAACAGTGAATCATGAAGATGAGATTTTTCTAGAAAGCAATTATGTCCATTGCATCACATTCATATTAATTTTATAGCTCTCAAATGTCACCCATTTTAAGGAGAAGAACTGGATGTATAAATTTAACTGGATAATTATAAAGGCAGAATCTTTTAGAGGAAAAATCTGAATAAAATATCAAAGGAAATTGTATGCATGACTGCCACAGCCTCTCCTTTCCTACCACAGGCAACTCTAATTTCTGAATGAGAGCGCAAAAGCAAATTCAGATGATGTTTTTTATTATTTTGGCACAGAAATAATTTCCTCCTGTTTCTCAGGCAACTAAATTTACCCAGTAGAAAGATCAAATCCCAGTCTTCTTTTGTTCAGTTATTTTCCCTTTTTAATATGATCACAGGCTGGATTCTTCCACTAATGTCATGTTAACAGGAAGCTGGGGGCTCAGAAAATGGACTTTGTCCGTCTGATCTCATACGTGTGTCTAAATTTAAAAGAAAAAAGGAACAAGATTATTTTTATGTTCGACAGGAGAAAGGACAGACAGCACAGGAAGCCAGAGCCAATTTCCTGGAGGAAGTGCAGCTGTGGACTGAGGGTCTCACCCCACCCCCACACCTCCTGAAGACCTGCTTCTCTGCCCTGCATGACATGCTAGCCTTGACGTGTTCCTGCTTAGCTGTCAGGGAGCAGCAGGGGTGTTCTGGGAAAGACGAGAAGGTTGAGAAGATGACACAATGTAAAAAGAAATACCTCTTAGGATACAGAACACATCCCCTAGTTCGGGGCTGCCCACAGGCACGCAGGACATGTCCACGCTGTCCGGCACGGGGGCCATGGGCACAGATGGCTACCAAAAACGTGGACTGTGACTAGTGCAACTGAGGACATGCATTTTTAGTTTAATTTCATTGTAACTTAAATTGAGGCAGGTGGCTAGTGGCTGGCCACCCTGAAGAGGCCACTGCTCATAGCCTCCCTTTTCTTCCCCTTTGTTGCTCCTGAAGATGAATCCCCCTGAATGGTGGTTCCCAAAAGCACTTTCGAACATCAATGCAATGTCTGGTACCTCACCTCAAAGCAATTCATGAAAACAGGACTCTTTTTATAGGAGAAATCCAGCTTCCCACGACTTGGTGGAAACTGAATGTACAAGTGCTACAGCCGGTCCCGACTCAGGGGCACTCCTCACCTGCCGCTGCCAGCAGATTGCCGGGACTTGCCCATAGTGCTGCCTGGAGACAGACCGTGTAAGAAAGAGAGTGTGACTCACCACATGGCTGGAAGGTGACAGCTGGGGGCTGTGTTTGGCAGGTACTAGGAGAGACCTTAGAGTTTCTTTCTCATGTGCTAATTCCTTTACAGCCAATGTGTAAAAAAGTTTCTACTAAAGGTCTCAACATGGCAGAATATCAGCATTGTGGCAAATGGCCTTGCTAGAGGAGCTATAGGTGAAAATAAAGAGATGAGAATTTATGTAGAAGTAGCACGTGAACTGGGAATGTTCTGAGGGGTGGAGAGAGGAGTGTTTGAAAGGAGGACATTTTGGAGGCTAGCATCTTGCCTGCCTCCCAAATCATCTCATCAGCCACCATGCGCATGGGTGCCTTGGGATGAGGGAAGCCGTAGCAGAGGCGGAAGGAGTGGGCTCCACAAAAGTGTCAGCATTCACACATAGACACACATTCATTCATTCTCTCTCATTCACATTCATTCTATTTCTCTCTCATTTCAAGAGTACTAGAGTAGGAAGTGGGATTGCTTTTTTAGAACAATGTGAGAAATGTATATTCACTGGAAAAGTCTGAAAAGAAACAGTCTCCCCCCTAGCACAGAGAAACTTTAGGGGTCCTCTGGCAGCAAGAGGGCATATTGGGCTGAATTGACCATGTCTGTGTAACTGGGCAAGGCTTTGTAGGAGACTCTATTAGAAAGGGTGGAAATTTGGCCAATGCCACGTGTACTATGGCTTTACCATCCCCACTGTTGGGAGGAGAAGCTGAGCATAGGGAAATCCATAGGCTGCAAAGTGGGCAGAGACAGACCCCAGAAACAATCCCACAGGGAAAACAATCACAACCATGACACAACTATAGCAACCGCTTTTGGATACTTATGTGCCCACACTGTGCTCAGGGCTTCCAGTTAGACTAGCACGTTTCATCTTTCAACAGTTATGCAAGGCCACTCAATATTATTCCAATTTTACAGATGAGAAAATTGAGACTCAGAAAACTGAAGAAAGAGGCAAGATCACATAACTGAAAGTGGAGGAGGCAGAATATCTTACCTCCCCTGCTGTGGTCCTCTA
Source organism: Scalopus aquaticus (assembly GCA_004024925.1). Lineage (NCBI taxonomy): Eukaryota > Metazoa > Chordata > Mammalia > Eulipotyphla > Talpidae > Scalopus > Scalopus aquaticus. The sequence continues at coordinate 17,520 of PVIJ01007176.1, read as the reverse complement.
CCTCCTCATGTTCACCTTAAGATTTAAGTTTGGGGGCCTCCCTGGTGGCGCAGCAGTTGAGCGCTGCGCTGTGGAGCTGTCAGCAGCACATGATGCGAGTTCGACGCCCAGCGGGGAGAATCCCACATGGTGTGGCAGACCTCTCCTGCCTCGCCCGCTGCTCCCCTCAGCAGTGTATTTCTGATCTGCCTGTTCTGCTCCCTGCTCTGTCTCTGGTGAACCCTCTCGCCGCCCCACGCCTCTAGCCTATACCCCAGCTTGTATGTATAAATAAATAAATCTTAAAAAAAAAAAGATTTAAGTTTGGGTCCTAGTTCTACTCGAGTCCCTTAGTGCTGGCAGTCCCAGGGGGTTCTGTCACGTCAAGTATTTATTACCCACTTCAAGTTTGTGCTGAGAAGCATGCTGGCTACTGGGAGACACAAAGATGAAAAGGCAGAGTCACTACCTTCACGGAGCTCACCAGTAAGTGGAAAGATAGATAAGTATAATAGATGACTTTTTTTTGTTGTTCCTTCTGCAATATTTCCCTTAAAATAGCCCTGGAGAAACTCCAAAATTGACAATCGCACTAGAAAGGAACAACCGTCTGCGTGGAATTTCCTCTGGCTATTTTCTCCACAGCAGTGCCCTCAGACCTAATGTTCTATTGTATGAGGTGCTAACAGATAGTTTCCAGAGAAGCAAATGGCAGATTTTCTAAAATAAAGCTGGTTTCTTCCAGCAAAGTTTCAGTCAACACTGTGTGAAGATGCTCCAGAAATCTCCAAAGAGGAAGACTACGTTTTACAAATATTTAATCACAGAAAAGTTTTCATTGGGCAATTTGAAGACAAGTGGCTAACAAAACAAAACCCCTCAAAACAAATTAAAAAACTTTGGGAAAATGGTAGAGGTTAGAGGGACAACAAACTGAAGCTTACTGCATTTGGAGTAAGTGCTGTTCCTGGAAACGGAGCAGGGGGCCCCAAGAGCCAGGGAAGGGTGGTAGGGGCTGTCATTCATGAACTACACCACACACAAGAGCAGACCTGCCCTTCTGGGGAAATCAGAGTCCAGCCACAATCCACCAACCTGCTCTAGGTGAACACCTGCTGGACTCAGCAACCTGGCGACAAGTTGGTATCACAACTAGATTATCAAGGGGGCCGGCTTTTGTGTACTTACACAATCTCCAGCCACCACACTTGTCGGTCTAGAAGCCCTAAATGACTTGTCCTACTGGTGCCCATTTGGAAACACTCCTCGTCAGTCATTGTAAATTGCTCTACTCTCATTACTCTTTTTCACACTTTCAAGTCTCTCTTGTCCCTCTGCTGGAAGCATGGAATATGTGATGTTCTTCATGGGACACATTTCTCCTCATTCATACCTTCTTCAGAGCCCCATTTTAATCCCCCGTGAAAGCGCTCATGACCACCCCATTTCCATTAGTGACCCCGTAGTGTTTCTATAGTTCTGATTTGGTGTTCCCTCACATCAGCTATCACTTACACATCATAACCAGAGCTTTCATGTCTGCAAAGTCCTGGTCGGTATTGGCCAAGACAGCCCAGACAAAGCTAGTAAATGATGTTTCAGGTGGGTGGGAAACTCCTACCAGCTAAGCCTCCAGCCCTAAGGAAAATGAGTCACATTTTTCCTGAAGTTTTCTTTCTAATCCTACTCTCTCCAAGAGAAGACTTAGAGGGAGGGACCAAGGCACCCAGGATCCAGCTGGCTGCCTCTATTGTTCTCTCAATCCCAAGACACCAAAGGACCCTCTTCACACTCCTGTGGTCCAGTTCAGTTGAACAAAGGGGAGAACTAGATGGATTGTGGGCCTACAGTCTGCCCGGCGGCCATATTTATCTGCCATATCCTCCACACACGCCATGTCTCCCAAGGGCCTGCCAAGGACACTGAGGAGCAAAGATGCTGAATCCATCTCAGCAGAGACAACACATAGCCATGTGACATGCCCAACCTTCCTCTCACCTGCTAGTCCTCAGACTTCCCCTCCCTCGTAGTCATTCATTTCCATCCTTGACCCCACCACCTGCCTTTTCAGATGGGGCAGAGATGAAAGAGCAGGAGGGAGAAGGCCAGAGTCAAGTAAATGAGTAAATCCAGTCATAAACTTAGTTCAAATACTTCACTAAATAACACTGACATCATATAGAATGAAAGAGCAAACGGCTCAGAACACAAAGAAAATACCCAATTATCTTCAAATAGGTAGAGCTTTGGTTCCAAAACTTTGCTTCACTTGAGGACTGAAAAAAAAAAAAAATAGACACCGTGCTACACCTCAGACATTCTGATTTAACTGGAGTTGAGAGTGAAGCATCGGGAGCTTTAAATGCTCCCTCGGTGATTCTAATACGCATCAAAACTCAGCAACAACTCGTGTGGAAGAGATTGATGCTATAGAAGAATGTAGGCCAGTTATCTTGCTTTCGATCCCTAACAGGCCCATGGAGAACGGTGACTTCTTTTTTACTTTAAAGGAGATCAAACCCTCCAACAACCCAATCAATGTAAATGCGGGGTTAGCCTCAGAGGATGAAGTGCCCTTAGAGTTCAAGCAGCAGAACCACAGCTGCAACTTCTTGGCTCCCCTCAACTCCCACCCAAGGTCTCCCTTCCCTGCTTTCTAAATGATGCCCTGACTTTGTTAAGTGACAAATTTGAAACACAAGTCAAGCTAGGGCTGACCCTGGTCTTGTGCAACAGCACCAAGTGCAAGATTTTCCTCTACATGCAGAATTTTCCTGTGAATTTCTCTTCATAAAGATGTTTTACTCTCAAAATCTGAAGATTATTTTCTCCAGTCATCTATGATTTGCTAGAAGTCTCCCTCTTTCTCCCTCTTTTCTCTCTTCCACCCCTTCTTCCCTCTCTGCCCCACCCCCTCTACCTCCCTCTTGTCCCCCATCTGTAAATTCCCATTAACTGGAATGACATAAAAAGTAAGTAATCTTACTACTGGGAACAAAAAAGGTTCTGCCTGGGGAGAAAAAAAGATTTTTACCCTTCTGCTTGAATGGCAAAAATACAACTTTTGGGAGTTGGATGGAAAGAAAAAAATGGGAAGAGAAAATATCTTCTTATAAAGTATCCAAGGTGATTCTAAAGAACATTTACATCTAAGTGCCTTGGGTCCTGGCGTGAACTATCTGAAGGATATACCAAGACACTCTCAATGCACAGGGTGTAAGACTCAGGCTGCTCCGGAAACTTCTCCAGGGTCACACAGCAAATGAGCACTCAAGCTGAGAAACAGGCATTCTGACCTCTGGCGATCAATCACCATGTCATCCTGCTTTTGTGCAGAGTGCAGGGAATCAAGGGGCATCTGACATGTTTTCCAACTGCCTAGTTCGGAAAGTGAGAAAGTCACAAAAGGGGTTGATCCTTTCATATCTGCAGACAGGATAAAGAAGAGACCAGGGGAAGTCATGGTCTTCGGGGCCTGGGAAATTCCACCTTTAAGAGAATCCCAGTGGCAGGGAGATTTGCCCACTTCTGGTAAGTTTCAGAAGCAAGTAAGCTATTTCAGACAAGAGGGGAAGTAACTAGGTATCACAGCAATTAAGGATCAGAGGGAAAAAGTTCTGTTGTCTATCTAACTGGGTTCTGTAACATATACACAGAGACAGAATTTAAAACTTATTATACCACATTAAAATAAAGTTACTTTTGAAGGTAATAGTAAGATGGCTAGCTAGCACGAACTGTAGGCTAGCTCCCCTAGAATGAACCATGGAGAATCTACAGAAATCAGAAGCAGGTATGGATCAGAGGGATTAATCAAAAACTGTGAGAAACCCCGAGGGGAAGGAGTGTTGGCAGTGAGAGTACAAGATGGGAAAAGCTTCTGTTTTTCCTGCTTCTTCCCCAACTCAGCAGGTGACAGGCATGGTAAAGGAAGGACAATTAGCCAGTAAATATTTGCTGATTCAAAGCAGAAGTAATACAAAGGATTAGAGGCACTAATAATTTAAAATAAGTAATAACAATAAACTTATATAGGAAATAAGAAAGTAATTTAACGAGAAGAAGAAGGTAGGGATATTAGAGGATGAAATAAAATAAAAATAGCAAGAAAACAAGAGAAGGTTTTTGAGGGGGGAGTAAGAGAACCCTAAAAGGAAGCAGACACCCACAGGTCAGGCCCAACCCATGGACCTGCCCCACAGAATTCACCCAGATTGTAGGTGTGACTGCTTTAAGCAAGGATGAACTATTTTAAAGTTCATATCTGCAAATCTCACTAGGCACAGTCAGATTGCTATGCCATTCTTTTAAACTTGGCCCCCCAATAACGAGAGATTTTTCTATCTCCCCACTCCAAAATTCTTTAAACAGAATATTTGAGTAAGGTCTTGAAAGATGGCTCAGAGTTCTTTTTTACATATACAGATATATACATATCTCCAAAAGAGCAGTTTATTATGAAAAGGAGGAGAAGGAAAAGGACACTTGCATAGACACAAGTGGGCAGAAAGAGTTGCCCCCAAAGGGTTTGCTAAAAGAGAGGCCGGCCTGATGACAGGCAGCCCTGGGAGAAGAGCTGCCTCTGCTGAGGGAGTCAGTGAGGAGAAGCCCCGGCACCGCGCAGGTCGTGGGTGGGCAGGAGGCTGAGGAGCAGCACGCCAGGAAGACGGAACACTTTGGGCAGAGGGGTGGTGGGAGGGCAGCGCAGCACTGAGTGGCCTGTGGGTTTGGAAAGTAGGGCGGGGAGGAGAGGAGGGAGCTGGACGGAGAGGAGGCTGAACTGGAGGACCTGATGTGCCTTGCAACTGACAACAGCTCCTGCCACTTCCAAACAGATAGTAGGTTTCAGTGCTTTCTGCCCCACAATTTACTTTCATTCTCATTTAAACCTCACCCTGAATCACAGGCAGTTATTATTCCCACTTCAGATGTACAAACTGAGGCTCAGAGGATCTTGTTTATTCACTTGTTTGCTTTTTAGTTGTTTTGTTTGCTTGCTTGTCAAAGGATCGTGCAGTTGCCTGGTGACAAAATCTTATTTGCTTCCAATTGTGCCGGTCCAAATGTAAAAGGGATCGATCAGTGAATTCTTGCTCTGTAATCCTTGAGTGGACACCAGGCACTTTCTGAGGAAAGAATCAACTCCCAAGCACAGCACACAGAGGCCACCCCCATCCCATCCCCACAAGAGCCTTTCCCTCCAGCCACTGACTTGCTATTTTCCACACATTCAGGTGGCTCCATCGCAGTCTTTTGACATCTCATTGTCCTTGATGAGTTATTCATCTGGTTGCCACCTCAAAGGGGGGTGTTCTTCGAGGTCAAGGATGTGTCCTATTTGTACTTTTATTCCATTGTCAAGTACAATGTAGGGTTCAAAATGAGGGCTCAATCAGTGTTTATTAAATGGATGAATGAATGAATGAATCAATCAATCAATCAAATCATCTTTGTGTTCCCCTATGTAAAACAATGTTTCAATACATTCAGCTGGACTATTCCCCTCTGCTCTGGCTATTAAGTAGCTTTATTTTTCTCTGCCTGTCCTCACTCCCATCTCTCCACCATGGTTTCCTGACTTTGTCTTTGCAGTGGGAGAGAGAAGTCACTGAGTTATGTTTGAAGTAACACTTGTTCAAGGACAAACAAGCAAGAAAAGGAATTTCATTTTCTTTTCTATTTGCTTTCTTGATGTCATTTATCTTCATATGCAAAAATCACTCAAAAACATTAGATGCATGCACAAGAAAAAAGCCCAGAAGAAAAAACACTACAATGTTAATGCTCATCTATTTCAGAGTAGAGGATTACAACTAACTTTAATTTTCAGTGTCCTGCATTTTGGTATTTCTTAAATTGTAATGAACATGCATATTACTTTTGTAACAAAAATACAATAAGGATTACATTTTAAAGCATTATGCAAAGTTGGTAAACATGAGCTCTTATATATTATTGTTTGAAATCTAGAATAAGCATGTATTAATTACCCAGACCACATCAGCAAATTGAAGTACAGCAGCTCCTCAAATAGTATCATTTTGTTCAACATCATTTCGTTATCACAATAATGAGAAAAAGACAATCCTGGATGAATGGATAAAAAGATTTGATATATATATACCAGGGGCTAGTACTCAGCTATTAAGAAAAGGTGAGATCTTGCCATCTGGGATAGCATGGATGAACCTTCAGGGGATTATGCTAAATAAGAAAAATCAGAAAGAGAAAGACAAATACTATATGACCTCATTCTTACATGGAATATGAAGAAACGAGACAAGCAAAACTAAATCCTGAGATTCTGACAACAGAAGGATGGCCATAGGAAGGGAAGGGGGTGGGCAGGTCAGCTGGAGGGGGTCTTTGTGGGGGTGGTGGATCGTAACTGGACCTTAGCTGGAGAGCATGGAGTGGTGGGCTCATGTCCAGGTGTGAAGCTGGGCTCCTGGAACACACACAGTGTGTAAACCAACAGTACCGCAATAACAAAAAGTTCACAAAGAAAAAGACAATTCCAGCCACTATTGAAAAAAAAAAACATTATTTAAAGATCTTCTTTCATTTTATGTTTCGCTTCAAGTCACAGTTTCAAAGAACCCATCAATGATGTTGAGTGAAAATGTACTGTACAGATCATTTAAAATTTATAATAGCGCTTTTCTAAAATGTTGCCTGCCAACAAAATTGGGATTGTATTTAACACAAAAGCTTTGTAATTCAAGCTTTAAATCTAGCAGGTCATGAAATTCCAAAATCATGAAAGCAGCCCAAACCTATTCAAAGGAATAAGCCTTTCAAGCCCGGGACATCCCCTCCCCTCAATCTCTGCCCTTCTCCCTTCACTGTGTCACAACAGGAGTGCCCCATTTGTCATAGACAGGCGCCCCAAAGGGCAACCACATCCCGGCAGTGACTGACTGGCCATAGCAAGCAATCCTACGCCCACCTCAATACTGGAATCTGTGTCTACTCAGCTGTGCCTGAGATGTGTCCTGTCCAGGACTGCACTTGGCCATGCTTGTCAAGGCAGCATCTTGAGCCAGTGTGCTGCTGCCCACGTTCACTCCAGGCCAGATCGGAACAGATGGAAGAGTGTCAGGTCTCCCAGGCATAAGCCAGGGGAAGCTGTCATTTCAGAAGTTTTTGTTTCCCTGACACCTCAGTCAAGATGTGGAAAAATGGAAGGCAATGAGCAGCAGCTGGCCACTCCAGCACTTCAGTCTGGCTTCTGGTATTGACAGTGAGTAATGAGGCCCTAGATACAGTCCACTGGAGAAAGACAGTCCTAGAATCAGCCAAGGGGAAGCTGAGCGAGAGTCTTCTAAACAACAATTTTCTGATTTCTGGTGTCCATTAAGTACATCTTGAGGAGATAGGAGAATTCCTCAGCTGCTGGGATGATTAAGATTTTTCAGTTCCTTTTTCACACACTTATATGTCATACACCTCACCCCTCTCCTTTCTTCACCAATCACCAGCCTCCAATTTGTTCTCATTTGAAAAAAAAGATATACCATGTTTGGAATATGTCAAATATGAAAGATATACCATGTTTGGAATATGATGGTAAATGGTGAATACACTCATTAGTTGCTGTTCATTTATCAGTGCCAATATATCACTTATTACAAACACCAAGCCCTCAAGTGACCAGAGATCCCCAGAGAAGAAGTGAATTCGAATGACCCTTCCTGCCACGTCCGTCTCTAAGTTCCTTCTTATCAGTCTACAGAGGCTGACAGAGAAATGAGTGAAAGAAATCAAGTCTCTGCCCCCACTAAGTTTTAAAGCGCCTAGTTCAAGGCTGCCATGGAGGCAGTGTTCAATATACACTTACTAAACTATCAGAAAAATAATGACCTTGGATCTATTAATTAATGCATTGTCTGGTCCCTTCAAATAAAAGGTTGGTCAACATCAGTTGGTTTGACATTATTCCAAACCAATTTAAACTGTCCACTCCCCTCCTTCGCCTCTCTTCCTTCTCCATCTACTGTGTCCTTAACAAAGCACACGCTCCTGTATTGTAATTATCTGTTCACTGGTATATCTCTGCTACTCTCAGGTGAACCAATGAGAGTACAAAATGTCCCCACTATAGACCCAAAACCTCATTCACAGTTTAGCTTGTTGTAGAAATGCAAGAAAATCTGCTGAACTGGGTAAATGAATGATAAAAGGGATCCAAAGGATAGTTCTGAGGTACAGTCGGTGCCAGTTCCAACCAAGAACAAGAGCTGTTAACACCTTCCGGCACCCTCTCACCAAGTGCTCGTAGTGCTCTTTCCTTCTCTTCCTGCATCTCAGTGGCAATAATCACAATGGCTAACATAGATGGAGCCCCTATATGGAATTGTTAGGCACTTTATTTGAATTAACTTCTTCTATTCCCACAACAATGACATACCTACTTGTGGGGAAGGAAGAAAGGAAGGAGAGAGGAAGGGAGGGGGGGGGGGTTGACCAATGAATGATGATAATTACAGAGGAGGTAACTAAAGCTCAACCAGGTAATGCAGCTTAGTAAAAATCCCATGGTTATTAAGTGTCAGAGTCTGACATCAGAATTTGTTATTAACCACTGGCATCCCTTCCATCACTTTCCATTCCAGGCACATCACCTCTCTCTTACCTTTCACTCCATCCATGGTGTCCTATTCAATCTGTGGCTGTGGAGGCTGGGGCAGACATGGCACTGATACAGGGCCCAGATGTTTCTGGGGGCTCCTACAACTCCTGACGTCATTTAAGGATAAACAAGTAAAGAATGGGCACACCACCCCTTTACCAAATTTACCAACTTCGGTTCTTACGATTTCTTTCATAGAGATGCCCTTCAGTTTGTGAGTCATCCATATACTCGTTCTGCTTTCAAACTTCTCCTTTGCTAGAAAACAATTAGAAAACCTAAGAGATTCTTTATGATGGGGTAGAAGACTTCAACTCTAAACCAGGAAGATGCTTCACCAGGGATCTATGATAACATCGTCCAAGGTCTTCAAGGAAAAAACCCTAGCAGGCAGGTGGAGATCTTAGCTTTGCCCATGTCTCATTTCTACCCCATCTCGTGTCTTCACGTCTTCTCCGTCACATGATCGTGCCCTTGGCCGCCCAAGACTCCCTACCAGCCCTGTGCCATCCGCACACACTTGGCCTTTCCACAAAACCCCAAATGATGTTCTACACATTCTCCCTACTTTATCCAAGTTGACTCTTTCCTGTGTCCCATTCTCTCCCATCTGACTATCTTGTTGGAAAGCTCCCCAACTAATTAGCCATTCTGTCAAAAGAGTGCACTCCTACTCCTCTAAGTGTTGTTTTTAGTTTTTAACTGAACACTCCTGAAGATGCCAAACCATAGTGCTACTGAATAAATCTGCGTTAATAGTTTTGGCTTCCTGACAGTCGTCTGGAAGCAGAGGAACACTTTCCACAGGAAGCACTATGGTCTAGTGCGCACGAATAGAGCCACCATTTGAGCGCCATCTAGAAAGTGGAGACGCTGGGCAGGTCTTCTTGGCTACAGGTGCTTCTGTCAATGTGTAGTGAAAATTTGACAAGCAGGGACATAACATGTACCACCCTGGAGTTTCTTGCCAGTGGATCCACTTGACTCAATAGTCAGTCGTATTAAAGCACCGGCACTTTTCAATAGGTATGAAGAAGTAGAAGAAAGGACTTTAACTTCCTTGTCAGGTAGATTCCATCTTAAAATCTACTCTATATACCTAGCCAGGTCCTTACAAGAAACAAATGACACCTTCAAATCACAGTAAGTGCAGGAGAACTTCAAGAGACAGTGCAGTAAGGGGGCAACAGAAGGAGCCAGAACACAGAGGGAGAGAGCAATGCAGGAAGAAACTGTCTTGTAAAAAGTGGGGCTGCAACCAGCCCAGAGTGACCTTGCAGGGAGGGAAAAGGGGGAATACATACCCTGACCTCATCCTTTCTTCTGACTTCCTGCTGGGGCTCCCAATGCAAAGACTGTTTGGAAGTCAAAGGACTTATTTACTGACATGGCTATTTATGGGAGAGTTGTAATAAAGGCGATAAGAAACTCTGCACAACTTCCAGTGGGCCATTTTACCCAGAGTACAATGTGGACGGTGCTCCCTAGGGCCTCTGGAGTTCTGCAATATATCTGCCCTATGCACACTTAGGACAGTGTTGGGCATATAAGAAGCATTCAATGAATATTAACCTCTTTCCATTGGGACAGACTAAATTGAAGCTGCTGATCACACATAGTCTCTTTGGGCCCTCTCATGTAGGAACCTAAGGGAAACAGCTGCACCCTGCAGGTTACCTCTTTTCCTCGGGTAGCAAATAACTTGCTGAATTGTGGGAAGTTCTCAAATCTGACTCCTGCAATCACAGAATTTTCAGAAACAAGTGCTTTTAAACTTTCTGCTTCCCATCTTGTGCCTCTGCCACTCTCACATAGTGAGGTAAGGCAGATGAACTGTTGCAAGGTGAGAAAGAATGAGCTCACACACAGGAAATTAAGGGTGTTGATTAGAAATATTTCCAATCAACGCATAGGCCAATACTTCTTACAGGAAATATCACTACCTGATATTTTAGCAAAGGCACCTTACACTTACTCATTCCTCATAAATTTTAGGGCATTTTCAATCATGGTAGGAAGCACAGCCAATGAAATCAGCTCCACCAATTAAGCCAGTAGGATCTTTGCCATATGCTCCTGAAACCCAAACACCACTGAACAAAATCTTTAACATACTAATAGTGAAAAATGTCTCAAGGAAAGAAATGAAAATAATTTCAGCGAAGGAAAAACTGGTGGACCCATTTAATTAAAAGGTCAGGGAGGAAGAGAAATATTCTCAGGTAATAGAAAAGTTACCTTATCATGACCAACACTCTTTTGCAAAGGGAAGCACATCCCTAAGAGAATAGCATCCATCCCTAAAAACATCAGTGGTGAGCACCATACTCATGGTCTGGTGACTGTTTTCAGGATGTGCCCCAGGGTTTATGGCTTATATGACTTCTGAGGTCCCCTTCAATCCTAAGGGATAAAGAACTTGGGTAGTTCCCTCTAATCATGGAGACTGTTCATGCACCCACCCTTATTTCATCCCTATCTTCACTTTGCTCCATCTTTCCTTTCATGCAAGAAAAAAAAAATCCAAGAAAGTATATCTAAATTCAGCATGCACACATTTCAGTTACTTGGACAAATGCAAGTGGACACAGGGGTTACACAACCGTGTGACCTTGGGAGATTACTTTTCTGCACTTCAAATTTCTTATCTGTGGAATGAGGTTTAGATTAGAGTTGTAAAGTAGTTTCCAATTCTGCCATTCTACGAACCTAAGAGAGAGGAGACAATCTCCTTGGTTCTTACATTGAAAAGTTTATTGCCTTTCAAAATGCTACTGCTCTTTCTCTACTTCTAGTTTGGCACCATGGTATACTTGAGCACCAATCAGAGATGGCTGCAAAGACCACATTGAAAAGGTAACATTCCCAATGCATACAAGAGTCAGAGATCAGAAAGGGTCAAGAGTCTCCCTAAAAGATGTGCTGTTGGTAGCAGTTAATGGGTTTGGGAAGGAGGAAGGGAGGTCTCCAAATGAAAGGTTCACAGTATAAAGAGAATTATAAACATGCTGACAAGGTGAAAGGCCTTATTACCATAAAATCAGCTGATTCAGTTACAAAGTCACAGTATAGAACCCTGAAAGAAAACCTGGTAATATATGACTGATTAGGTCACTAAAATTCTTTATCTCAAAGCAAGGCTTGGCCTAGATCCCCTTTCAATCCAATAAACAAATCACTATTAAGCTTCTGCTTTGTGTCAAGTTCTATGCTAAGTGCTAGTGACTGACTGAAGAATAAGATTGACCTGGACTCCACCCATACAGAAGAGACAGACATTAAATAAATAAGTATATAAAAATATACCCATATAATTAGATAAAGACCATGAAGAATGAGTAAGTAATGTGACAGGTCTTATAAAGGGGTACCTTCTGAAGCCAAGGAAGATTTTCTGAGGAAGGGACTTTTAACACATTGTTAGCGGGTAGTTTGCTACTACCAGTCAACGTAAAACGTATAAATACGTTTCCCGCATACAATGTGTTAAGTTGGACCTGGCAGATGAGTAACAGTCAGTCAAATAAAGAGCTAATGGAAGCACATTCCAGTATATGCCAAATCTCCAAACTTTCCCATATTTAACATTGATCAGTGTGGCTTAAGGCATTGAGAACAGCAGGAAAATGTGTAAAGACTGTCAATAGTCACATCATGCCTTGTAGGCCACATTGAGGATCTTGGATTTTAAACGTAGCGGTAAATGACATGATATGTGAAAGTTCATAAAGGATCACTCTGGAGCAGTGTGAAGACTAGACTGGGGAAAGCAAAAATAAAAGTGAGAACACTTAGGTGGCCATGGAGCAGTGAAATCAGGAAATGAAAGCTTGGACTGAGGCCGCAGCAGAAGAGAAAGAGAAAATGGGGAGACTTGAGATGTATTCTGGGAGAAAAGGAGACAGGCCATCTCAAAATGAGAGAGATGCTAACAATAGGATGACTGCCTAGAGTCATGGCAGATAGATGGAGGTCAAGAACTTTGATTTGATACACTATGTTAAAAGTTTCTGTGAAGTCACTGAACCACTGAAAAGTGACCATTCAGGTTCAGGAAAACCACTGTCAACTTTAACAAAGTCAGATTAGGTGGAGTGACAGGTGCAGAATCTAGACTGGGGTAGAATCCAAAAGTGATAGGAGGAAAGGAAGTAAAAACAACACATGCAGAAAGGTCTTTCATCAAGTTGATTTTATTTTATTTTTTATTTTTATTTTTTTAAAGAATTTTATTTATGTATACAAGCTGGGGTACAGGCCAGAGGGGAGGCGAGAGGGTTCACCAGAGACAGAGCGGGAAGCAGAACAGGCAGATCAGAAATACACTGCTGAGGGGAGCAGTGGGAGAGGCAGGAGAGGGCTGCCACACCATGTGGGATTCTCCCCGGCTGGGCGTCGAACCGGCATCGCTTGCGGCCGACAGCTCCACAGTGCAGCGCCCAACCGCTGCGCCACCGGGGAGGCCCCGTCATCAAGTTGATTTTAAAATGTCTCAGAGAGATGCAGTATCTAGAGCAAGAATTGTAAAATTCTAGATTTTGGGAAAATCTAGAATACACCAACTAGAAGTGGTTTTCGAGGGGGGAGAGCGTGTTTGGGGTCTGTAAAATTAAGTATGGATTGATGAATTTCCCTTTATGCATTAAGAAAAACCAGGAATGATTTAAGACTGGGACAGCCAATGGCCGAGACAGGGTTATGGGGTTTTTACTTTGCTTTGCTTTGCTTTGCTTTGTTTAATTTTGGTTTTGGCAGAAATAGTGTTCAGGACTTCTGGTAAGTTAATGGCTGCATAAATCAGCACTTTTGCTCATTTCCTCATGAAAATCATATAAAAGTAATAAAGAATAAAAAGAGAACTTTCAAACTCCACTTTTAGTGTGATCAGGAGGCAGATTTAATCCACAGAGTCTCAAAACACATAAGAGGGTTGCCAAAAGCATCTGAAAGGAAGCAGAAGCTGTCTGGGAGGAGGGGAAATGAATAAGCAGATGAGAGAAGTCAGCACCAACAGATTTCAGAAAAGATCAGTAACATTCGCTTGAAGGTAAGGGTTTTACCTGAAATGCAAAAGGTGTATCTCTGCGTTGCATTAACGAGCTTAGACTGTGTGAGCAAGGCTGGTAGCAGAAGCCCTGCTGTATTAAGTCAGGTTCACAGAAGATAAGAGGGGATTACACAAGAAACACTAGGTTAAGTCTGTCTGTGTAGCAACAGAAAAAGAAAATCTTTCAGCTGGGGTGTTTGTAAATTTACTCTGCATGCTTACCACTCAAAGAGAAACTTCCTACATGTAACTAATTCAGGAAAATCCAACTTACTTTCTGAAGAGCAAAATGTGAAACAGAACAAATATTATACAAAGAAAATTATACAAGAAAAATGAAGAAAAGAGGGTGAAAAACATACTCACAGATAAAACACAAAATTTCATGGGGACATGAACATTATAACAAAAAATGTTCACCACAATATTTAAAACTTAATGAGATGATCAACTCAATTAAGGAAGACCCCAGACAGAGATATAAGAATTCAGAAAAGAGATGGAAAAACAAGAAGAAAGGAGTTGGCAGGAAACAAGCAGCAGAAAAAAAAATCACAAACATAAAAATCACATTTGAAAAGACATTAGAAAAGTAGACACTACAGAGAGCAGGGTAAGGGGACATGGAAACTATTAATGAGAAAACAAAGACAAAAACAAACAAAAAACACATAAATGAGTTAGAGACTAGATGGACAATGAAAATATGAGAAAAGCAAAGATGATCCAACCTATGACTATGCTAGGTTCCCAGTCAAGAAAACTAAAGAATAAAACAGAATGACAAATTAAAATATAATGGAAAAAAACTGCTAAAATAAAATTTTTTAGTATATTTATTGGAAGGGTGCTACATGAGCCAACAAATTTATACAAAAATAGTCAATAATGAGACATATCCCAGTAAAGTTATCACACTTTAAATAATGACCCGGGCAACCATGAAAACTCACATAGGAGAAATCAGGCTGATGTAAGATTTCTCTAGAGAGAATTAGATATACGAGGCAATGCAGCAACACTTACAAAGTTTTCAAGAATGGAAATTTTAAGCCAAGGATGGTCAGTGGTCAAACTGTACTTCAGACCATTGGTTAGCGTTTTTAAACTTACAGTTTTTAAGGATATGTTGTATTTCTTAGACTTTTGAGAAAACTAGAGGACTAACATAAGCCAATTACAAGACCATGGAAGGAATGACCCCAAAGGATTAGTGTACTGGATACACTTAACTCTTCAACTAAAACTAAGACAAAAGTGAACACTGAGATGCCAGAACAGAATGTATGTATTAACATCTTGACCATGTAGAGAAGGCCAATATGTAAAAGACATATGCAAATAACAAAAACATGAGGAAGAAATGAGGAAAGACATCTGGAGATAAAGATTGCTATTTCCTGCATCTAACAGAAATGTAGCATCTAACAGAAAAACTGTATCATTAAAATTGATACATCAAATAATAAAGTAGTTACATTTAACAGTACAAAGTTAATGAATAGGAAAGGCAATCCTATTGATTAAAATCAAGGGTAAAGAGAAAGAAACAGAAGGAGGGGAAGGGCAATATGCTTACATGTCACTATTGATTGATTCTGGTGAACGAAATGAGGACTGAACAAGATGGCAGCAGAGGAAGCACCTGGTTTTCCTTCTTCCTACAGAGGCACTGAATATGCAGCTACATGTGGATCAGTTTCCTCAGAGAACTCCAGAAACCAGCTGAGTCACTCCTATACACCATTTGTCTGAGAAAATGCCCACATAGAAACTGGTAGAAAAGTTGGAAACACAATTTCATCATAAATCTACCCTCGCCAAAACACCATCCAATTGGGAGGGAATCCCTAACTCTAAGCTTCTCCCTGGGGCAAAGAGCTTGGATGACAGATACAAAACACCCCATCTTTTAAGGCTGCCACCTGAAGGACAGGTCCCCAAATAACCTAGGTCTGAGAGCCAACAGGGTTTGAGCTCACAATCCCACAGGACAACAGCCAAACAGCAGCTGTCAGATGTATGTACAAGCCTTCCCTGCAACTATCCACTTCCGGGTCAACACATAGAGAGCTGGCAAACACAGCTGTGTACCAGTTTCTCCCTGGAAGAGGTCTCATTTTCTACTCTCCCAGCTGCAGCCTAGGGGGTCACCTCTAATCAGTCTGCATTTCAGAGCTGACTGTGATCTTGCCAGGAGGAAGATTTTGAAAAACCTAGTGGGCACTGCTAGAGCCTTCTACCTCTGGCAACTCCCACAAAAAAAAAAAAAAAAAAAATCAAGTCACCAGCATCTCTCTCGAAGGAGCTTGTCTACACACCTAATACCCCAATTTTTATATCTGCCACTCAAGGGATGGATCCCCAGTCACCTAGCTCTGATAGCTACTGAGCTGAATTCACCAGTCTCATGGGACTACAGCAAACAAAGCAGCAGCGGTTAAAACAGTGAGGAGCACCCCTTGTGGCTATGTGGGAATGTTCCTCCATTCCCAGCACAGAGGGAGTAGGCAAAATGTCCACCTCCTGGGAAAAGATTTGACTGCACACTTTCTCAGCTGCTGCCTAAGAATCTGAATTCTAATTAGCTTCTGTGTGGGAGCTGAGTGGGATCCTCCCAGAAGCCTGAAAGAGCTGGAGGACATCCCCCTACCACCTTCCCCAGTTTGCTCCAACCGAAAAACCAAGTTGCCAACTTCTCTCTAGGAGTATGTCCACATGTTTAGGACCCCAAGAGTTATGGCTGCCACCTGAGGGACTGGCTTTCAAATCGCGTAGCTCTGGATGCCGATGGGGCCTGACATTTACCAGCCTCCTACCACATAAAACCAAGAGATAGTTCTAGTGGGTGCACAAGAACTCCCAGCAACTATTTCCTCAGTGCAGTACAGAGAGAACAGGCAAAAGACCCAGCTCTCAGTTTCCCCAAGAAAGGCCAGACAGCATGTGTAAGATGCTGTCTACCATCGACCCAGCAATCCTAATTCTGCATGTCCAGCCAAAGGAAATAAAAGCACTATCTCAAGGAGATAGCTGCCTATGTCCACTGCAGTATTAACTGATAGCCAGGTATGGAGACAACCTAAACATTCATCAAAGAATAAAGGTATAAAAAGATATATATATATATATATATATATATATATATATATATATATATATATATCTTTTATATATATAAATATATATAGATATATATAGATATAGATAAAGATATATATATCTTTAAATATCTTTAAACATATATATAAAAATAGATATAGATATATATATATCTTGCATCATAAATATATAATGGAGTATTATTCAGCCTTTAAAAAGAAGAAAATTCTGCCATTTGTGATAACACAGAATGCATTGTTCTAAGTGAAATAAGCCATTCAGAGAAAGACAAACTACATGGAGTCAGTTATATGCAGAATATGTATTTTTTAAAAAGCAAATTCAAAAAAAGAAAATGAAGCATTAAGCATATTATGTGAATAATTATAGAGATAATATTAGAATAAAAATACAGATCTTTCAAAACATCAAACTACAGGAAAATAAGAAAAAAAATCACACAGTAAAAGTTTTTTTTTTTTTGAGAAGTCATCAACATGGCGGTGAAGGGACGCTAGTATCAACTCTCCCAAAAGACAAGCCGCCTATAAAGAGACATCAGCCAAACCCAGAGAAGATCCAGAAACGCTACATAAATCTAACACCCTCACGGGTGAGTAGAACTTGGAAAGAAGCTAAAAAGACTGATCAAGGAGAAGAAAGAACCACCAGACCCCCTCTCCCCTCCCCTCAACACAAAACCGGACCAGGAGACCAAGACGAGAGGCACCTGAGGAAACCCAGAAGAAAAAAAAAAAAA